>JAJLRJ010000012.1:9043355-9287029 GCA_024195265.1 Dendrophyllia cribrosa | reverse complement strand
AAAAGGGTATGACAATCAGGAAAGAAGAGGTTGGAACCAGGGAAAATAGTGGGTGGGATGCAGCAAATTGGAAATAGAAATGGAAATGGAAATAGAAAATGGGAAAAATCGGCTCCTGGTGAAAAGGGGATGGGAATTGGAAATCAATAGTCATGGCACCCTGAAAATAGAAACAAACAAAAAAGATCGAAATCCACCAATCACAACCCACAAACATGACCTTCTGACCATGTTGAGTTAAGCATCCTTGTTATATAGCTGAAGTTTTTCTCATTACAACACGCGCTTTGATTGGTTGATTCATGGTCACATGACATCTAACAAACAAACTGTTTCCCGCCAATTGTCCTAAGGGGGCAACATTTTTGACGTCAGAGGGTAACATTGCACTGTTGCCCGCTAGCGCACGTGATCAGACCGTGACAAAGGGTGGCATGATTATGATGCGATTGATGTTTGTTTGATGTTTAATTTCTCCATACATTTTCTGTAATTCGACAGTATCAAAATTACAGAAAATGTATGGGAAAAGTGAGTTTTTCTAAAAACTGATCTTGGACTATTATGCACTCCACATTCAGCTTATTGTGTCTTTGAATTCATAAGTTACACTTTTCAAAGAGAAAGTGTCAAATATATGAATTCAGGAGGAAATAGATGGCTATTCCAATACAAATCTTTGAATTTCCCGCCATCTTGCCATGATTACCCATGATGCAACTAGGAGCGTGAACCAGTCTATTGCCGTAATCATAGTTAATGGAATAAACTGGTTATGAAACTCAGTCAGTCCTTTGTTATATGTTTTTGTTCTCCATTTCTTTTGTTCGTTTGCCTTGACCCTGCACAAAACACAAAAGGTATTGAAATGCATATGAGCAACTGACCAGTAGAAACATTTGGGCTAACACGTTAAACAAAACAATGTGCAGGGTCACGGTTCGTTCAACATAAAACAAAGCAGCTTTGTACACTCTTTTGGAAATTTATTGAGCTTCATAACCAGTTTGTTCTATTAACTATGCCGTAATTTAAAAGAAAACTGTTGGTTGACTATTGAACTTTAAAGTTTGCTGTTGCTTATTTTGTTGTTGAAAAGCACAGCAACCAGATTTATTTTCTTTACAGGATAATTACACATTTGCACAGCCCGGAATTCAAATGAAGGTCAACGCCCTCAGAGAACTAATTCAAAGAATTGATGGTGAGCAAGCTTGTTCGTTTAAAATTCAGTGCAAAAGTTAGAGCATAACAAACATTACCACAGGAAAGTACTGCTCAACAACTTTGGTCACACTTTGGGATTTCATCCACAGACACAAATTAAAGTTATAGCCACCTTGTTCAGCATAGTAAACAGTACCACAGGAAAGTACTGCTCAACAACTTTGGTCACACTTTAGGATTTCATCCACAGACACAAATTAAGGTTATAGCCACCTTGTTCAGCATAGTGAACAGTACCACAGGAAAGTATTGCTCAATAGCTTTCATTTGAATTGTCACATTTCAGGATTTCATCCACAGACTCAAAAGTCAGAACCGCCTTGTTCACCATAGGAAAGTACTGCTCAGTAGCTTTCATTTCAATGGTCACACTTTAGGATTTCATCTACAAACTCAAAAGTTAGAACCACCTTGTTTAGCATTATAAATGACAATACCACAGGAAAGTTTTGCTCAATAGCTGTTATTTGAATGGTCAAACTTTAGGATTTCATCCACAACTCAAAACTTAGAACCACCTTGTACAGCATAATAAACAGTACCACAGGAAAGTACTGCTCAGTAGCTTTATTTGAATGGTCAAACTTTAGGATTTCATCCACAACTCAAACTTAGAACCACCTGTACAGCATAATAAACAGTACCACAGGAAAGTACCTGTAGCTTTCATTTCAATGGTCACACTTTAGGATTTCATCCACAAACTCCAAACTTAGAACCACCTTGTACAGCATAATAAACAGTACCATAGGAAAGTACTGCTCAGTAGCTTTCATTTCAATGGTCACACTTTAGGATTTCGTCCACAGACTCAAAACTTAGAACCACCCTGTACAGCATAATAAACAGTACCACAGGAAAGTACTGCTCAGTTGCTTTCATTTCAATGGTCACACTTTAGGAATTCATCCACAAACTCAAAAGTTAGAAGCACCTTGTTCAGCATTATAAACAATACCACAGGAAAGTACTACATGTTTGGACTCAAGTTTACGCCTTTTTAACTTGACAGAACCTCTGAATGCTCATTTGGAAAGAAATCACGTGGAATACCTGCAGTTTGCTTTTCGATGGATGAATAATTTGTTAATGCGAGAAATGCCGCTCAGATCAACAATACGACTCTGGGACACATACTTGGTTTGTACTATCATTATAGAACGGTTGTCAATTGAGTGTCGTTAAAGTGCCCCTGTGATCAAAATTTTGATTTTTTACATTTTTGTGTACTATTAGACTTTCTTACTCATCTTGCCAAATTTCAATCCATTACGAACATCAGAAGTCATTTTATTTTAACATTTATTTCCGAGAATTTACTGCTGCCATTAATCAACCTTGTTCCAAGGCTTGGTTGCGAATGGGAGAAAGTGACGTCAAAGACTCAAACATACCTCACGGGTTGAAATTATAATAACAATAAGCATAGAAAATTGCACGAAGAACAAGTCCAAAGCTTTTGTTGCTTTTCGCGTGATTTTCAATACTTATTGTTATTATAATTTCAATCCGTGAGGTATGTGGGTATGTTTGAGTCTTTGACGTCACTTTCTCCTATTAGCAACCAAGCTTGGAACAAGGTTGATAAATGGCGGACGTAAATTCTCGGAAAAAAATGTTATAAAATAAATGACTTCTGATGTTGGTAATGAATTGAAATTTGGCAAGATGAGTAAGAAAGTCTAATTGTACACGATAATGTAAAAAAATGAAAATCAAAAATTTGATCACTGGGGCACTTTAAACCAAAACCTAAGTTATCACTGTGACCAATCACAACAGACGCAGGCGATCCGATGAACCAATCAGAACTCGAGGTAAATGTATCCGGCGCCAAGCGCGGGAAAAACGCGTGCAGGCAAGTCACGATTGGTGTTGGTTATACTTCTTAGAAAATGTAAAACCAAAGCAAAATGGGCACTTCGAAAAATACCATAATACTCTTTACAGTGCAGGTTTGGGTGGTGCTTGATGAAAGCCTGATTTTTCCAAATTTATTTTTTGCTTTCAGTACGAACTGTGCAGTGCAGGTTTGGGTGGTGCTTGAATGTAAACCTGATTTTTCCAATTTATTTTTTTGTTTGTTTTCAGCACGAACTACACGTGCTATGCTTCAACTTCTTGGCAATTTGCATACGGTGCACATTTGTATACGAACACACAATTCTACGTCCTAGCATTCCTACATGTATTCTGAATTCCATTGTGCCATTCTAACAAAGGAGACTTGAATAATTACACCACGGTGAAGCTGAGCCTTCACATAAAAGATTATTATGGTATTTTTGGAAATCGGCTATCACGAAATTTTTTTCGTCACTCGATTGAAAACTGCTCTACTTTAACTTATCTCTAATTAAAAACAAAGATAACTTTGAATAACTTTTTTTAATCCGGCTGGGCCTACCCTCCACACATAAACGATCAAGATGCACCAAGATCGAAGATTTTAAAAAATGCATAATCTCAGTGAAGATTTTTGAAAAAGGAGATTTTCCTTTTTGTATAAAAGGTTTAAACATGGATAATTTGGCCACTTTCCAAAAAACGCTCGAAAACATTAGAACGCATTTCATTCGCTTACACTTGGACAGCAAAAGAAAATGGAAACATGTATGCGGACGAAAACTTCTTTGAAAACGTGTTTTTAACAATTCTCCGTTTTGAAAAAAATTTTAACTCCTGATTACGCGAAGCGTTGAACGAGTTTTTGCAGACGGGGACAAATATGCAAATTTTCACTTCTTTGGTCGATCGACTGTTAACACTGAGCCCGCGATTTTTTTTTTTTTTGATTGAGAGAAAACGTAACGTTTGAACGAAGCCTACAATAAATCTAAAGCCAATCTATTCCTTGGGAGTGCCGCGACCACTGCTGGGCTTGCCCATCTACATTTATTATGACGTGACTCATTTGTTTTTTTTTTTTTTTTTTTTTTTGCATTTTACCAGGCTGTAGAAAATGGATTTGCATCTTTTCATCTGTACGTTTGTGCAGCTTTCCTGAAACAGTTTTCACACGACGTTATGCAAGAACACGATTTCCAGGTTTGTTTGTTTGTTTTTATGTTGTTGTTGTTTTGTTTTGTTTTGTTTGTTTGGGGGGGGGGGGGGGAGGTTTAAGGCGTTTTATTTAATACGTGATATTATTTGCTGTTTATTATAAATTATGTTACGCAAGGTGGTTTTAATTTTAGAGTCTCAGGGTGAAATCCTTATGTCCTAAAAACGTGTGACCATTAAAACGAAAGCTACAGTATGAAACAGTACTTTCCTGTGGTGTTGTTTATTATGCTGTACAAGGTGGTTTTCACTTTTGAGTCTGTGGATGAAATCCTAAAGTGTGGCCATTCAAATGGACCAAAAGCTCATAAGCTTCTGAATGAACTTATTTGCTATTAAGCAGTACTTTCCTGTGGTGATGTTTATTATTATGGTCAAGTTTATTCAAACTTTTAAGTCTGTAGACTAGATAAAATCCTAAAGTGTAACCATTCAAGTGAAATTAATACCTATTAATACCTATCGAGCAATACTTTCCTTTGGCTCTGTTTTTCAATTTTGTACAAAACGGAATTTTAAACTTTTTGTTCAAGTAATATATCAAACACGAGGAAGAGTGTTTTATCAGGATATCCAAACACCGAGAAGTGGGTTGAAAAACAAGGCGCAGCCGAGTTTTTTTAACCCTCTTCGAGGTGTTTGGATACCTGATTAAACAATCTTTCGAGTGTTTGATATAGCTTCTCAAACTAATCATTAAATGCGGAGAAAACGAAGGATTGGAATAAAATCGCCAAAATCTATGCTAATAGACCAATTTCGATATATTAAAATTCATACTTGGCTCCGACGCTTGGGGGAATAAGAAAAAAGAAATCACATTGAGGTTCAGCGTTGAATTATTCATTTATTTTGTTTTATTCCCCCAAGCCTCGGAGCCAAGTATGAATTTTAATATATCGAAATTGGTCTATTAAGACCGGTGGGGGATGGACTTCAATTGACTACTTCATTTGAGCGAATGAAACCGTTATTCTGAAAGAATCGCTTTCGCGAGCCTCAAATTGCGACCCCCCCTCCCCCCCCTCCCCCCCCCCCTCCCCCCCCCCCCCCCCCATCCAAACCTCTTTAACGGTGGTGATTTCCTTTGTGTTATTTCATGAATATTTATGAGTTTAAGAACTTTTTTCAACAATTTTCAACTTGTCTACTAAACGTTGTTTGCACGGCAGCCATGTTAGAGACAATGGATATCGTTCCCATAAAAATAGAGTTTTATTCCCAAAGGATGGAAGTTTTATTGTTATGGCATTCAGCATGGCCGACTTACAAACTGAGACTGTGCTAGAACTAAAACTGAGCATCTTATTTCAAACAAGAATTACTCTTAGAACACCAAGAAGAAGATATCAGGTGAACTCGAAGGAAGAAAAAAGCATAATCAGTTGTTATCAAATTTTCCAAAACGAACTTAATTTAATTTTTTCAAGTTGCAATCCATTTCTATCCTGTCCATCTAGCTTATAGTTTCAGCGTACTTGCAGAGTAATTTTAAACAAAACTGGGCCATTATTATATAATACGCCTTTGGCTTTTCAAAGTGACACTAATCAATGGGCTCTAAGAGCCATCTCGTGAATACGGAGCGACATTTTTCCATAAATGCTACAAAATCCATTCGAAGTCCACAGATCGGTTTTAATTTTCCATACTAAGTTTGAAGTCTAAGCGTGACATAAATATGCATTGTGTGAAATGAGACTGTCAAGACAACTGGATGACGTAATACACTGGGATTAATCGAGTGAGATTTTGCAAATTTGCCACCGTATACTGTATCTCGTTCAACGAATCGCGTATCCACGAGATAAAAACTGTTGAGTCAACGTCAACACTTACCGTATGGCTCTTTTTTCACCAGGGATTGATGCTATTACTACAGAATCTACCAACAAATAACTGGGATGACCAACAGATCAGTCTCTTATTAGCAGAGGCCTACAGGCTCGAGTACATGTTTAAGGACGCTCCTAAACATTTACAGCATTTCTCTTGAATGAATCAGCTCCATTTTACGGTGTAAATAATGGGTACATATTCGGTTAGCGTGCAACCGGTCGATTCGCCCATAGGCAAACTCACCCAGAACATACCCGGCCATAGTGTCGATATCCTCACCTTATTGGCATTGAGAACAATTTAAAGCCTTAAATCTCTTAGATCAAAATGCATGTTCTCCTTCCTTGACCCCGTAAGTTTATTACAGAAGAAGTGGGAAGTACATGTTAAAATATCAAAGAATTCATCTTGGGTAAGCATGTCCTTAATTCTCATGACCTCTGTGTTGACTAAGCATTGAAATTAAGAGGAGAAATTTAATGACGTCGTTTCGTTATTAACCCATGAGTAAGGCCGTTTTGTTTCGTGTTTCGCTCTCAGGCCTACTCAGGCCATGTTCATATAAATGCGTTTTCATTGCTAAACGCGTTTATATAAATGCTTTTTTGCTTACCATTCACAATATTATAAAACGAGGCGGAAACGCTGATGAAAACGGAAAATTTTGAAAACGTTGTCGAACGTGGAGATTTTTCTTGATTTTTCGTAACCACGATCTGCGAAATCGCATCAGAAAGTATGTTTTCAAACGGAAACGCATAAGTGGAAAAAATGGATACGATACGAAAACGCCTTTGTAAACGAATTTTTTTTTTCGTTTTCAGTAAAATGAAAACGGAGACTTTTAAAAACGCAGTATTGTGCTCCTTATATTGTACACGATTTGCGAAATCGCATCAGAAAGTATGCGTTTTCAAAATTAATGGAAACGTATAAGTGAAAACAAAAAACGATGATACGAAAACGCTTGTGTGGTCAAAAATATTTTACTTCGTTTCCAGTAAAATGAAAATGGAGACTTAAAAAGGCAGTATTGTGCACCCCAGTTCTCCTCTTCTGTAGGAGGAGTTTGTTGGGGGTGATTTTGTATAATGTGGGCGAATCAATCAGTACTTCAGTTAGGTTGTACCAGTGGTAGAAGCGCAGTACATACTGTAGCAGCCGTATGCCGACCGAGAAGTAAATGTCTGAGAAACTTTAGACAAATGCAAAAAAGGATACTGAGTATTTCAGAAAAGTGTGCGAAGACCAATTGAAATAAAAATTATAGATTACACCAACTCTCTTTTCAAAATTGCTATGTATCTTGTTTTTTTTTTCTTGGAAAGTCCCCTTTACGCCACCTTACCCCTAATAAAGACGGCTAAAATGTTGGGAAATTGACCCTATCAACTTCTCGAGTTCTCGCAGTCAGGTCACGTGATCTTTAATGACCACGTGGTTCTCTTGTCACGCGAGTCGGTGACTAAGTCATATGGTTAATTTCTTGCAACATTTGCAGTAAGCTAACGTATCGACTAAGCAAGGAATTAAAGAATAAGCTAAACTTGTATGATATCACTTTTTAGTTGCTAACAAACTGAAGTTTTGGGAACAAAAATAGTGTAGTTGAAGTTGGAAAACTATAGACAGCGAAAGGCACCGATTCGCCTCTCCATCAGCCTACCGATGGCTCTTTTGCAGTCCCAAGCCATTAGCCTGTCAAAAAAGACAAACGTACAAGAAGTGGTGGTGTAGCGTTCCTTTGGCTGGTATACTTTTCCTGAGTTTTAATTTCTTCTCAGGCTTCTTTTCTGTAAATATATTTAGAACAAGAGAAATCTTGAAAGCATAAAATACTGGTGACCCCAGCAAGCGAGGGATAAAGAGAGAGACTGGGAACAAAGTTAAAACGACGTTTATTTTCCTCAATAAATGAGGTTAAAATACTGTATTTTTGTATGAATGTGGTTAACACCCTCGTAAAATTTTACTCGTGTAGTTTCCCGTGACTTTCTCTTCAGGTTTGACACATGTTGAATATTTTTAATTTAATTACTATATTAAATAAACCTGACCAAAAAGTAATGTTCAGTAATAAAAAAAGAACCGAGCTCTTTTCAGTGTGTGGGGTTTGGTATTCCGGTGCAATGCTTTATTCCCTGGTTTTCCTGATTCGTTCCCAGACGCCCACTGCATTTTGTTGGAAAAGCGCGGGAAAACGGGACGCGGGAGGCTTCATGAATGCAACCTCGTCCCCAGAGCCTTCTCCACTTTCAAAATGGCGGGGCGGGAAAAGAAACCCCTGGACAAGGCTGCCAAAATACTCCAATAATCGTGGAGTATTTTGTCACGTGACACACGATGAAATGGCGTTTTCGGGGGGTTCTTTTCAACGACTGGCAGCCGGTGTTTTCTGCCAATCTGAAACGGTTATAATTGTTCAAATAAAACTGCATTCGTATTCCTGTGCAATGTTTCCCAGACGCCCGCTGCATTTTATTGGGTGTTTCTTGGTGTTGCGGAAGCCATTGTTGATTAGCTTTTGTGTTGTGGTAATAATAATAACTTTAATTAATATTTAAAGAGGAAGCCTTTTTCACTTACGCGTGGTTTACAAACGGTTACTCAAAAGGGTCCCCTTGTGTGGCTATTGTTCAGTGTCTTTTGAATCTTTTGTTTTACGTCATTTATTGATGAGTAAAAGTCCACTAAAGTTGTCGCTAGTTTTGTTATATCAATCTTTTTTTTTTTTTCCCGTGCAGCTGTTTTCGTGACGATTAAAATATTCTTGTCCTTAAGTAGTAAAAAAACTAAAACTCGTGACATTTTCAAGGGATTTTACTGAAAAATCCTATTTACAGATTTCAGCTCAGATAACAAAGACCAAGTGGATTTAACCTCGTAATTCAACAACTGCTGAGGTAATTAGATTTCCCTTGCAACTTCTCTCGTTTGTACAGGCAGAGTTGCAAAAATAGGCAATATGAAATTAATACTAACACGATTAACTATTGGTGAATTTAATAGGCTAAAGTACAGCTCAAAATTAAACTTTGTTTTACCCCATCTAGCCATTTGATACCAGGCATTAACCGTTCATAGGTATTTGTATAGCGGAAAGATAATATAACC
The DNA here is from genome assembly GCA_024195265.1 of Dendrophyllia cribrosa. NCBI lineage: Eukaryota > Metazoa > Cnidaria > Anthozoa > Scleractinia > Dendrophylliidae > Dendrophyllia > Dendrophyllia cribrosa. The sequence continues at coordinate 9,277,786 of JAJLRJ010000012.1, read as the reverse complement.
AGTGACAATTTAAACAACGTGTCTTTCAAAGTTATAATTTGAACCACTGCAACACTTGGTGGTTTAAGATAATGTAAAACTGATCAAGGCGATTTTCTATAAACACGCTCAGTCAGGAAGGTAATCGGCTCCTTGCTCTGTTAATTACTCGACAAAAATTCCTGCTCTTGGCACCATGTATTGATCCAGACGATGAAGTATATCGGGGCCCGTAGTCGAGTGTCTGAGCTCAGTGGACCACGAAGGCCAGCAATACGGTCTGCGCATGCTTGGCAATAGAGGAAAAAATCGTTATAAAATGCGCTTATCGCTTCTGGGGAATTAAAAAAGCTACGGAAATAATATGATAAACTCTCTAATCCGGGAACAGTGTAGGTAATAAAGCTTAACCAGTTAATCTCCTTAGAACACGAAATAGTTAACGGTGTTTCCTAAGCTTCAATTTTGCCCAAACAATTGAATACGAAAAGAAGAACTAATAACTGTAAATTCCCAAGGATAGCTAACAGAAAGACCTACTTGCTGCCTAACAAAAATAACAATGGAATGACGAAGCAGTAGTATAATTCTCTACTGTGATTGTCTCACCCCGCAACTGTAAGACTATGATTAGCCCTTTCCTTGCGGAGCCAAGCCTTAAGCCGTGTGAATGTATCAGTCCTACTGCGTGGTGTGATCCCTGACCTTCAAATGAAAGCTATTAAGCAGTACTTCCCTGATTTGGTGTTGTTTATTATACTGCACAAGATTAATTTTAAAAGGTGGTCCCAACTCCCGTTGGGGGGGGGGGGGGGGGGGGGGGGGGGGGGGGTACACCCCAAAATACCTATACGAGTATGTGCCGCCCAACGGGGTCGTGATTTTGGGACTCCTGATCCATTTTAGAGACGTTTCCTAGAACGGGTATAATATTTCAACGCACGAAAGCTTCAAATTATCAGCAGCCATTTTTTTCTTGAAAGGGGTATTAAAAATTGACCTATTTCTAGAATGGGGTATCATTTTGAGTGCAAATTCTTTCTAAAACGGGGTCGAACATTGGAGACCCGGGCGGCACATACCCACCCAAAATATACTAGCAGTTGTCTGTGGTTGAAATCCTACAGTTTGACCATTCAAGTGAAAGCTACTGAGCAGTTCGTTCCTGTGGTGCTGTGTATTATGCTGTACGAGGCGTTCTTTAACGTTTGAATCTGTGGATAGTACTACTCAGTACCTTTCAAAATGATTACTTTCAAATGTACTACTCAGTAGCTTTCCGAGTGAAAGCTACTGAGTAGTACTTTCCTGTGGTGCTGTTTATTATGCTATACATGGCTGTCTCTAACTTTTGAGTCTGTGGATAAAATCCTAAAGTGTGACCATTCAAATGAAAGCTACTGAGCAGTACTTTCCTGTGGTACTGCTTATTATGCTGTACAAGGTGGTCTCTAAAAAACGTTTGAGTGTGTGGATGAAATCCTAAAGTGTGACAATTTAAATGAAAGCTATTTAGCAGTACTTTCCTGTGGTGCTGTTTATTATGCTGTATGAGGTGGTTCTTTTGAGTCTGTAAATGAAAGCCTAATTGTGACCATTCAAATGAAACTATTGAACAGTAGTTTCCTGCGATGCCGTTTATTATTTATTATGCTGTACAAGGTGGTTCTAACTTTTGAGTCTGTGGATGAAATCCTAAAAGTGTGACCATTCAAATGAAAGCTATTGAGCAGTACTTTTCTGTGGTGCTGTTTATTATGCTGTACGGTTTTAACTTTTGAGTCTGTGGATGAAATCCTAAAGAGTTAACAATCATTCTACCGTTCCTATACAATACTTTTGATTTTGCAGAAATGTTCGGAACTATTGCGGAATTTTGATTATGGTCGGAGTTAGCAGTGAAAGGGGTAAGGCCAAATCGGATGATGTGATTGCAGTTTAGTCTGCTCCTTCGGAGTACTGGCTTAGTCATATTTGGCACGCTTTCTTTAATCTTTTTTCTTTAATGAAAATAATTACCTCTAGTAAACATTTCTCTGGCAATGGGCCCGCCAGCGGTCCCTGGGTGGTGTCGGTAATGTACAAAAATCACAAGTTACAAAACTATTTAACCCTTCATCATCTACATGCAGTGCATGTAAATTTATATCAGACTTGAAATAGGAGAAATATCCGCCCAGTCAGATACCGGAAAGCACATTTTTGCTCAACAGCTTAAATCTGATTAGCCATGTGGATATGGCGCGTTTTCAGGGTCAAAATTAGATATGTGTAACTTCTGCCTTTTGACTTCCTAAATAAAATCTTTTTATGCATTACTACTTTTAAAAAAACGTCGTTCTTTGTAAATAACTTATGAAACAAGTTTACAGGCTCGTGCCGACTTTTAAACCCGCTACTTTGTGCATTACTACTTTTAAAAACACACTGCTCTTTGTAAGATCACTTATGAAACAAGTTTGTAGGCGCGTGCCGACTTTTAAACCCACTACTTCTCTCGTTTCATATTTGTAAAGCCGTATGATGTCACGCAACACTCCATGATTTGCGAACACTTCATGATGACTTGCGAACACTCGATGACTTGCGAACGCTCAATGACTTGCGAAACACTTTTCGCCAGGCGTTCCTTGTCCTACTTGATCACGTGATCGATAAAACCCACGTTTCGAAAAGCTGACAGTCTCACGATCTCGATTACGATAGCACATCTTCAGTTTTTAATGGATTCAAACGTTCTCAGAGAGTGCGCTCAGCGACTCATTGAAACTGCTGAGCGAATTACAAATTCTTCATCGACTAATGCTGCCGCGTCTACTACGGCAACATCAACTGAAACGCGCCGAGTACGAGTACGCCAAATATGACAACTACCTTTATACCACTATCTATGACTTTTTGACAGTGCTTCGTCCCGCTGCGACGCACGAGATTACATTTGAACGTATGTGGCACAACACTACTATACAAGGATCACACTCTTGTCGTATACAAGATACATAAATAATGTCTTATTTATTGCATGAGGCATTTGCGAGACTACCTCTGTACAACTCTACAAGAGCTATCCTTTGTGTCAAACAGTACTGTACATGCACAAGAAATCACCAAAAAAGCCTTCTGATTAAAAAACAATACAAAGTCGGATCGAAAGTACAACAATCCTGCCTATTGGCCCAATGAGAAAACAAAATATTCGAACCCCCCCAGGATCGAATACAAAAGCGACAGACATTGAATGGTTTCATATCATTCTACGAGACCTTTAGACGAGGTTCGCCAAAGAACCGAAACACTTGCTTAAAGACATTAAATTGTGTTTATTCCTTGCTTAAGGAAAGGACTCAAGAATTTACTAGCATCCGTGACATTTACACAGCAACTATGCTGCGGATATCTATTGGGTGCCAAATCAAACGCTATTACAAAGCAACGGAGTGTTATCCACTGAGATACACTTTACTCAACTACAGAACTAACTTAGGAACTTAAAATTATTGCAAGAATTCGTGATTTCACTGCAGTGGTATTATAGACTACGGCTTTTTGAGAGTCAGATCTAAGACGCCTATATCCGTGATGCCGGAAACACTTTTTCTCAAGTCTTGCACGCCGCAGACTTTAGACATTAAATCACGGCCTGAGAAATTTAACGATCCTGGCACTTTCAAAGCGATAACAAACTTTAGCCGATAAGTATTTATCTTGCAACAAATGTGAGCCAAAAACCACAATGTGTGCCAATAGAGCTAGCACCAAATAACGGCATAAAAAAATAAATAATTCTAACGGCTCTGGACAGCACGTATCCTCCTATTAATCTGAAAGATAATCCGCTGAGATCAAAAGGTTTATATCACCGAAGACTGAGAACAAATTCTTTACTGTGATCTAAAGGCACAATCCTCTCTTAAGTCTTACTGGGAGAGCTTAAAACTCTAGGCTTTTAAAATACTTTTTTGCGACGAGTGGGAGTCGTGTTGGCCTGACCTTTTTTATACCACTAAATTGACGCCATGTTTTTACACAAAAAGCGGTCCTAGATCCCTGTGGATCCTTGATCACGTGATCGAGTAGGACAAGGAACGCCTGGCGAAAAGTGTTTCGCAAGTCATTGAGCGTTCGCAAGTCATTGAGTGTTCGCAAGTCATCATGGAGTGTTCGCAAATCATGGAGTGTTGCATGACATCATACGGCTTTACAAATATGAAACGAGAGAAGTAGTGGGTTTAAAAGTCGGCACGAGCCTACAAACTTGTTTCATATGTAATCTTACATAGAGCAGTGTGTTTTTAAAAGTAGTAAAGCACAAAGTAGCGGGTTTAAAAGTCGGCACGAGCCTGTAAACTTGTTTCATAAGTTACTTTACAAAGAACGACGTGTTTTTAAAAGTAGTAATGTATAAAAAGATTTTATTTAGGAAGTCAAAAGGCAGAAGTTACACATATCCAATTTTGACCCTGAAAACGCGCCATATGTGGAGACTCTATAGCTAAAGCGGTGTCCGTAAGAACGGAGTTTGACTGTGTGACGCAAAACTTGTCAGATAACAATGAAGCCGTAAAATAACAAGAATCGTAGAACTGCAATACATTTCAGACTATTTTAGAACCGATTAATGAACAATACAAATTTGATGCTTTCATGACTGATATGCTTTCGAAAAACCTACTGAGTTGGCAAACTCACGTTGGCAGCAAACTCAAGCTGGCATCTTGATCAACAGTCAATAAACATGTTGGCAAGGTGCCGGTTAGCAACAATTAGTAGTTTTCGTTTATTGGCAATAACGTTTTTGCTAACTCTTTTGAGTTGGAAAACTCGCATTTAGCGGTTGACTGACAACCAATCAGAACCCGTGTATTTTTCACATGATTTGACGGTGTTTGCAACCGCAAAATGCAAGCAAACAATTAACGACGGCGAAAGATGACAGAAACTTGTGCGTTTATATCCACGGTAGCAATTACAAATTCCAATGTATTGAACGAACTCTTGGTCGATCGTATTATGTACGAGCCGATAGCCGAGGAGCCGAGGAGCCGAGGAGCCGAGGAGCCGAGGGAAGGATGTCTGGATATATCCTGCTTTCCCACCTCTTTCTGGCGTCAGAAGAGAAGGATGGGTGGGGACTCGTCTCCCCCTAACCCCCCTTCCCCCACCTCCCGCATCGCCTAGATTTTTGTAGTGGTATGCAACCCCACTGCACTAGTTTTGGTTTGTTTGTGGCAACGGTCACTCAGTATCGTAGGATTTAAACATGTTTCACAGTCCTATAAAAATTACATGCGAATGCGACAGTTGTAAGCAAACCGTTGTACAGTCTAAATCGACAGATACCACGCTGCTCTTTACAACCTCTATTAAATTTCATTGGACCTGGTTATCACGCAGCTCTATTGTTTTCAGGGCTAGGGTCCACTGTTGTGTTGTTTGTTCTATTGTTTTCTCAGCAAATCAGAGAAGATCTTGTACGAGCTGCGTACTACCTAATTCGAATTGTAGGTTGGAGAATTCGAACCATTCGCTATAGCTATTCACGGTGTTCAGTTTGTGTACTTAGCTATAGCCTAGCGTGTTACCAGCAGTGAACGTAATCACTCAATCAGTCCTTCCAAGTGTTTATTTTACGGCTTGTTTCGACAAGTATTATCATTTTCACCCCTAACAAGGCCGCTCATCAAACGTTTCCGCGCGTTTGCTTTGGCGATATGATCATCGTAAATTTATAGTATTGTGAAATAAAAATAACTCACGAGGAACAACAATGTGCCCCTTTCAACCCTCAATTATAACTCCCAAGAGTGCCAAAAATAAACCTTCAAGAAAAATCCCAAATTTTTTATTTTGTAAAATGTCAAAAACAAAGCAAATGGTACCATGTTAACGTACTGTCGAAGAGGTTTCATTTAAATTGTAGCCCCGGCGGCCTAGGATTTCGTCAGTCGACAGACTCAAAATGTTAATAAAACTACATTACATGTCTCCATAATTGACTCTAAGAGTGAAAAGGTCATGAGAACGACCTTTCTATTGAGTGAAAGGGGGCGGCTACTTTTTGTAATCATTCTTTGGACCCGGGGAGGGGGGGGGGGGGGGGGGGGGTGGGGTGGGTCAGTTTAGGAAGAAAACTGATACGAAATTGAAAATGAATAATTAGTATGTTTCTTGAGTATTGGTCTCCTTTTATTGTTTTATGTATATTTTTTGTTATCAGCTAGTTTTATTTCTGTCTCAGTCATTGTTATTTTTCTAGGTGGAGCCCTAAGTATTTCCATTGTTACGTAAACATGTAACTTATATAAAAATAATGTAAATTTTACCTCATTGTACCTGAAGAAGGCTGGTTTGGCCATCCGAAATATAGTACATCTTTAAATTTCTACCTACGTTGTATCGGTCTTTGCTTTTATACTATTATTTTCACTTGTTAAACCGATCAGATCACTAGTCTTAGTAGATTTTGGTCTCAAAGTTTTATTGATTTGTTTTTGTATTTTTATTATATTTTAGATAGTTAGGTGTCCCCTATTAGCAGTGTGGAATTCCCTCTGCTAGATTTTGACTGACACGTTAATAAAGTCATTATTATTTATTTGCTAGTTTACTATATTTTCACTTGTTAAACCGATCAGATCACTAGTTTGATCCAACGTGCACCAGCAGGATTGTCGTCCACGGTTACTTGCTTAAACTTCTCGTCAATTTAGAATAGGTGTGTTCCGCGAAGGTTCTTTTAAGAACCTTAAAGGTGAAAAAGGTAAGGGCAGACAATCGAAAATTGACACCCTATTCAAGGGGAAAACGATAACGCAGAATTGTTTGAACAGGTCGTTTTTATTTCTTTTCTGTACATGGAAATGTTAAGCATCAGGAATAGAATACTAGACTGACAGCTTCTTCTCCTGTTTCAAGCTCATCTGGCTGTTCTCGGCTACACGTTTACAATATTTCTCGGCTAATTTTAAGCTTCAGAAAACCTATCTGTATAGATCTATATACTACAATTGTAGGTATGTTTGTCTAATGGACCGTGAGAACCAGACTGGACCTTCAAACTATATAGGACAAAACATTCATTCCGGATAAACCCAAGCATACCAACCGGACTGAAGTAGACTAAAATTATATCAAATTATATCAAAATTAGCCCTTGGTCTTGGCCAAGGTTGAATTGAGCAACCCAACCGTGTCCACCGTGGGAACAATTGAACCACCGTGCACAGTAAAATACTGACGGTACCACGGCAAAGTACTACCCAATAGAAAGAGGCTGTCAATAGCTTTCATTCATTTTTCATCTTGCCCTGATAGATAGCTTGACAGTAAAAAAAAAATATTTGTATGAGTAAAATTTAAAATATTAAAATAGAGTATTAAAAAAATGTTCTCATTTGAATACTCGCACTTGACATTTTATTCTTGACCGTGTACAGAATAATAAACTCAGTTTTGTAAACAGCCAAAACCGCCCACTAGAAAGTTACTGCGCAATACTGCCTCTAGAGAAATCTATTTGGGTGTAATTGATTATAAGTTCTATAAAGTTCCATGACCTCCATTTCCGCGAATGTTCATGAACGGTAGCATTCATCCACAGACTCACGAGTTCCATCACTTTGGAGCTGCTAAGCAACAAAAAGGGGCAAACGACTTCAGAAGCACTCCACATCACACAGGAGGATATACACTGTGACAGTTCATTCGGGACTGGTCGTGTCTGCGCATGTTGAACGATGCTTCCGTGACAGTTTATTGGACCTTAATATCTCTCCGTGGCTTGTTTTTCCAGCTGCCCACCTGCGCCCCCTCCACGTAATACCCACTTCTTTGACACAGTTAAGATTTCCATCAACACGAACGATACAGAACCAACAATAGCTACAATAGCCGCAATAAGCAGCTCCCAAAAATCTGATTTTGTACTTTAAAAGTTAAAGTTAGTGATGATTTATCTGACGATCGGATCACAGTGCTAAACACCGTAGACTAAACACCGCGCGATTAAATTATACAGTAATTAAAACTAATTATCTTACATCGTAAATCATACCACCAACTTTGCATATTCACATACACTAATGCATGTATAGCAATTTGGCTTCTGTGGTCAAACTTTGCTTTCCGCCAAGTCTTCGAGGAGTCCGTTATCAGCTGTTTATTATCCCTGTGACCTTTTCAGTAAGGTTCACTTCCTGAGCTATTAAGCTGTTATATGTTTATTTAATTCTTGTGTGCTCAAGAAATGAGAATGCAAAAAATTCCCAACTTTTGTGCGGATGAGTGGGCACAGAGATGCTATCACGCGTTTTCGTCTACTCGGCTCCACGGTTATCAGATGCTCCCAGCAGTGATTTTTTTAAAGCTAAGCGCTAGGTCTGTTTGCTTTCAGATTTCGTGCCAAGAACAGCGGGAAAAGATCGAGGACACACTTGAATTGGTATGTGACGGGGGTGTGTGGTACCGTTATCTCTAGGAAAGGATACTTGCCTATCTTTAACGTTTCCAGGCGACGTATCAGTTATGCGGGTTTGCTTGTGATGACAGCAATGTTACGCCTAAGCGACTGTTTAGCACCTTGTCAGATAAACTAAACCTGGGAAATTTCCAGCTTGGACATCGAGGTTAGTTTTCTGTTCTCATTTCTCGTCTTCTGAAATGTTCAACGCGACTGAAAATGCCAGTGGCGTTTCAACGCACGCCGAACTCTCGCAAAACGCCACGTCGAAGACGCCTACCGCGGTGGATTTGCGCGTTGCAAGATTCTGTGTGTTTGTACCGATATTTCTGTTTAGCGTAAGTGGTAACACGTTGGTTATTTTGACTGTGTTAATCCTAAGGAAAATGAAGACGGTGCCCATGATATTCATAGCGAACTTGGCGGCTTGTGACCTTACCACCACCGTGTCAAGCATTGCATTTGATTTGCCCATAGAAGAGCTCGGTTACTGGCCTTATGGCGCTGTTCTCTGCAAGATTATTTATCCGTTAGCCACATTCTCTACAAACGCAGCTGCCTTAACTCTTGTGGCAATCTCGATCGATCGCTACCTCTCGATCATCTGCCCTCTTAATTTGCAATACCGCATAACGAGAGGGAAGTGTCTGAAAATGATCGTGGCGATCTACTGCTTTTCAGCGCTCGCAGTTGCGCCTTATACCGCGTTCCTTGAGTACTACGACGGAGAGCAACCGGACTGCGGCGAAAACTGGCCCGACGGATTTCACCTGGCGAAGATTTACACAGTAGTTTTGTTTGCGCTGCAATACGGACTACCACTTATTGTAATGTCTGTGATTTACACACGCATTGGTCTTAAGCTCTGCAAGAACACTGGAAAAGCAGCGGCACTTAGCACGGGGCATAGCCGCAACCCACGACTGCCATCTAACCCTGGTCATACGCTACATTACAGCGCATCAGACGCCGCCGAGAATGCACTCCAGAAACGTAAACGCCTGAATGAAAAAACCGCGAAAATGTTTCTGTTTGTTGTTGTGATTTTTCTGATTTTTATGATGCCACACCAACTGCTTTGGCTCAGCTACGACTACCTTTCGCACACCCAAGCTTTTAAAGACAACCAAGCTGTGATAGTTTTCGTATGCAGGGCTTTCACGTATGCGAATTCTGTGCTGAACGCTATCATCTATGGTGTTTGCAACGGGAATTTTCGCAGGGGTTGTTTGTCTATTGTTAAGTGCCAGTGCAGCAAGGCAAGTCAGAGAAGACAGGCGAGGAAAGAAAGGACAGAATCGGTACGTGTTAATAAAACTCGACAGCAGCCGCGACATAATTCGTCTTGTAGGAGCACATCAACAATCGATTCTGTCAGTACATTGATGAGGGAAAACAGAGAGCGCGATTTGCGGAAGGAAGCTTTTCATAACAATGTCACTGCAAATGGAATTAAAAACTCTGCGCGGGGTTTAAGCAACGGAACTGCCCCGATTTCACTGATAAGGGACGTAAAAGCAAATGATGGATCGGAAGTCACTGAGATTAATGGGAATTGTCTTTACATGAGCAAGCCATCGCAGCGCAACTTTCCAAAGTCTAATTCTTTTACTGGATCTTTGTATGAAAATGCATCTGGTAGCGAACTATTTCATCTTGCGAGAGAAAACGATCGTGATACTTCTTATTGGCTGAACGAAACAGAAGCTCTTTTGAACAGACTTTGTCAAGAGCTCGAACTTCGCGACACGCGGGAGAGAAGGGACTGCTTTTAGCGCAGCAACAGGAAACTTCGCAGGCCAAAACCTTGAAACATGGAACCCACGGGTGGCAAGAAAAGGAGACTATTCTTTAAACAAACACAAAATAAGAAGAGGTATAATAGAGTGTTTATTGTTTTGTTCGTTAATAAATGCACGGTCTCAAATCTAGAAAAGTGGTTACGTTAATCGGATGAAATTAGCAACCACGAAAAGTGAATGACACTAAACGTTTGGGAGTGTTAACATTGTTAGTAGCTGGCGCTGATGAAAGCACATTTTCAGCGCACGTAATGATAAATGCTCTTATATAAAGGGGTGAGCAATTAGATTTCTGAAGGGGGTCGCATTTTAAGGTCACATTTAAGATTTCATCCACATAAACGACATTGTACAGTATTCAATAGCTTTATTTGAATGGTGATAATTTAGGAATTCGTCCAAAGTTTCAAACGTCAGACTCACCTGGCCTTGTACATAGAAAGTAAAATGAATTTCATCCAGAGACTCACAAGTTAGAACCGACCACTTGTACAGTATAACGAACAGTACCACAAGAATGTACTGCTCGGGTAGCTTTCATTTAAATGGTCATACTTTAAGATTTCATCCACAGACTCAAAAGTTAGAACCACCTTGTACAGCATAATAAACAGTACCACAGGAAAGTACTGCTCAGTAGCTTTCATTTGAATGGTCACACGTACTTTAGGATTTCATTCAAGGACTCAAAAAGTTAGAACCACTTTGTACGGCGTAACAAACAGCACCACAGGAAAGTTCTAATCAACAGCTTTCATTTTATGGTCACACTTTAGGATTTCATCCACAGACTAAAAAGTTAGAACCTTCATGTCCGGGGGCTCAGGTATGATGTAATGTAAATGTAAATGATAGTAACGGCGGGCAGGTGAGAAGACCTTTTTTGGATTTGAAATTTGTCGTATGAGGACTTGTTTGGGGGTTAGAAATTTGATGGTGACTTTCTCGGAGTGAAAGATTTTAGTGAGCACTTTTCTGGGGGTCGGCAAAATGCGTACTAACTTTTTCATGTGAAGAGTAATGGGACTAACAATTTGACATTATTGGTAGCCCCCCCCCCCCCCCCCCCCCCCTTCCCCCCTCCCGCCCAGCTCCTCGTACCTCATGTTCTCTTGGTAGAGCGTAATAATACAGTACAACAGCTCTTGCTTGATAAAAGGGTTTCATCCACAGACACAAAGTAAACTCCGTTTTGATTTTGCCTTCGAGTCGATATCGGTTGTTTTTTGGACATCGTTGCATTGAACTGCGCTTTCTTCAAAGGAAACGAAAAGCGTTTAGTTAGCAAGGTTAAGTAAACATGCAGTCGATAACTTTTCACTTAGAAAAAATGAAACAAAAAAGTGTACATCACACTAAAGTGCGACTAAAATGAGTCAAGTTCTTTTCCTCGCGCATTCTGTACTTCTCAGTCGACGGTGATATTCACGCTCAAGCCTCGTGGCTATTTCAATTTATAAAATACTGTAATTTTCCCAAGGAAAAATCTATCAGAAAATCTTATATATCTGAAAGATTTTAAGACGTAAATTATCGATGTTTTTTGGTAGGTAGGCAATCAATTGAGAATTGCCTTATATTTTTATTTAAACACTGTACGGAGTGAATTAAGCTCAAATTCTACCTCGACGTCCACTTATTTATTTTTTAATTCTTTAAATCGTCAAATAAAAAATAATTACCGACTTCAATTTCAGGAAAACGTTTACTTAATTTTTTAAAATATTGTTTTGATGGAGCTTATCGGCCGCCACAAGCCAGAAATTAATGACAGGAATTTTACATACTGAAAATATTTTGGTCCCAATCTGTCGAGGGTTTAATTACATTATTGAAGACGACTTTATTAATTAAAGAAGTGACAAGTTTGAAATATATTATAGTGATTTGTTTTTAATTTAGTACGTCATCCAGGCTGTCATTTAAATGAAATAAAGTGTTGAGTTTTTTTGTGCTTGAAATATATTTGTGTATAATAATACATTTCCTAAAAAACATGGCTTAAAGAAATTGTTCCTTTTGAATTCAAGCAATGATAACCCTGAGAACAGAATTGTTCCTTTCTAATTTACAGAACAAAATAAACAAATAAAGTAAAATAAGCTGAAATTAATTAAGAATTAAACAAAGAACTCTTTCTAAACTAAATAAATACGGACCATGGGGTCAAAGCTTATGTCGTATTCCATTCTTTTCAAAGACGCAACATTTGGTGTTTTGTTAACCCCGCGTCAATTATGGAGACATGCAATGTAGTTCCAGCTTTGGGTGTTTCGACGAAATCCTATGGTGTGACCATTCAAATGAAACCTCTTCAGCAGTACTTTTACATGGCACCATTTGTTTTTCCATATTTTACATAATAAAATTTGGAAAGTTCTTGAATTTGATTTCAATACAGCCGTCTTCAGTTGTCACTGCTGATGTATTACCATTATCAGACTAAGGTGTTTCACTTTATTGGGGCCCTAAGCAACTACCACTGTATAGTTAGTTTGTTTGTGCATGGCGGTAGAGTTATTTTACGTGGGTTTCCAATAAAAAAGCTTTCTTGTCGATTGGGCGTTTGTACGACTGTGTAAATTCGACATCAGTATAGTACCGTATATTTGTAATATCTAAAAACAAGCTTTTTTGTACATCCTTAGAAAAAGTTTTGGGTTGAATGTATAAGTACCACAAAACATCGTGAGCTTTTTACATAGGTTAATTTCCCAGTTTCGCTCAGCATTGCGAGGGAAACTTAAAAATTCAGTTCAATTTCATAAGCCTTCCTAAATCTATCGGACCAACTTTAGGGTTTGATCCGGGGGGTACTGCCATATATATGCTATATGGGTGTGTGTCGCTGTGAAGGCGGTATAGTTTAATCTGCGAAAGGGTATATATATATATATATATATATATATATATATATATATATATATATATATATATATCAGAGAATCAGTTGTTCATTTTTTGGCTAGTTAGGTCTCTCGAAGATCCTACGTATACCGTTAGAAGCATTATCGTTTGCGGTCCTTTGCAGATTTCACTTTTATTTCTTGAATAGGCTATTATTTACAGGGAAATTGTATACAGAGCACTCCCTCCATGGGTTTCATCGAATCAAGTCAAGTTATTTTATGCACTGGTTGCTTTCAATTGTGTATCTATTCTTCGCTCAACTGAAGAACAATAAAGTGAGGCTCGTATTTGACACTCTTTAAGATAACATATAATTCATATCCTGTTTGTTTGCAAGTTCTAGAAATCTTAAAAAGCTTCATTAACGCAGGAAAGAAAAACACAGCCAATATAGAGCATGTGATGCTGATAAGATAGCGGTTTTTACTCCACAGGCACCGCGTCCGGCCCCTCAGGTGATAAATTAGATAACGAATTTAAAATAACGTCACACTGTAAACGTAATCGACAGCATTCTTGTTTCCAGGGGGAAACCTACACGTTTTTTAATTTCCAGTCTAAAATTGATCAAATCATTACGGTCCATCCTGACACTCTTACAATGTTTATTCTAGCTATTGAAAATTTGTCAAATGCAATATTTCATTGAAAAACATTTAGTGTACACGCTTTTCGACATTTTAAACGCTATTTCCGATTGGTTTAGGTATGGTTCACTGGATATGGTTGGCATTTTACTACATTTTCAATTACGTCATCCGTGTGAACTCGCGCGACCGGACGCGACGAGTCGTCCGACATGAAATTAATGAAAATTGCTAGAATGAACCTTCCCTTATTATTAAACCAATAGACCTTTTTCATAATGGCGGGCGAGTTATTTGTTCTTTTATATCTATGTCAATTAGCCCTAGTGGCCTCGTTAGCGTGTGCAAAATTCAAAAGAATTTTTACTCTAAAACAGCTCCTGCTCTAAAGTGAGGCCAATAGGGCTAATTAACATACATACTGTATAAAAGAATAAATAAATTGGCCGCCATTATGAAAAAGGTCTATGAAGTGTGCAAGGAGCTACAACAGGGAAATACGGTTGCAGCAACAAACGCAAATTGGTTTTGTATGCGCAGACAGTCTGTTTTTGACAAAATCAAAACCTCTAACTTCCAAGAGTGCCAAAATATAAATTCAAGAAAAATCCCAAATTTCATTTTGTCAAAAATTGAAAAACAAATCAGGTACAATGCAAAAGTACATGCACTACTAAAGAGATTTAATTTGAATGGTCACAACATAAGATTTTGGCGACAGACTCAAAAGTTAGAACTGCACAACATGTCTTCATAATTGACTCTAGGAGAAAGGGTCAGTTAATTAAGACAAGAGATCGGTAGTTTGAGTACGATCGTAATTAAACTCCAGTTCACTCGGTGTCACAGTGACTGTAGTCAAAATATGCAAGTGCTTTGCATTGCGCAGGGCGATCAATTTCACATTTACTGCATCGCAGGCTTTTCTTGGTGCCAAACAAAAGCTGAACTCTCTCTTGTGTGTCAGTCACAGAACGCTAGAAAGTGAAGAAATGAGAGGTGGAACGAGAGGAGTCAGGAGAAGGCGATATTTTAACTTTATTAACGTGTCATTGATACCTACTGTTTTGAACTTATCTTAAAATTAGTTCAAGAACTTGTCGGTCAGTAAATTCTGAACTCGACCATGTCAGTTCCTACCGTTTTGTTTTTTCTTGGAGGGCTTCGTGTGAACTAATTAATGAATGGACGACTCAGAGTGTCAAACGTATTTTAACTAATTGGGGACACTAAATTCATTAGCTCCCTTCCGTTCCAAACACCCACTCACTAGTTATCGCTAAGGAAAACCTGTACTTCTGAAAGTTTAGAAGTTAACCTATGACTACATCACTTATCGAATTAAAAAGATGATAACATTTATTGAAACCATAACTTTCCAAGTTGCGGGAAAAAAACATGTTTGTTGTTTATTAGCCGGTCGACAGTGAAGCCTGGAAGTAAAGCCAAAATGCATGTAACTAGCCCTCAACTAAAAGTATGAACTATAGATCTTCTTGTTGTTAATTGCCATTCCCCGGAGGGGGTCTCCCACATAAAAATGACGTGGGTGCTCGTCGGAAAGTTTCGAAAAAACACCCTAATTAAACTGATGTCCAAGAGTCTTGTTTGATGGGCGTGGCTCAAATGTATTTTTATTCCTAAACAAGTGACCAAATCTAAAACAACACATGAACTGAGAATTGACAATTTTAATAGCGACAAATGACGGAATGCCTGACAATAGAGCAGTTTTCAATTGAGTGTCATAAGTAATTACACAATTGCTTTGGTTTTGCATTGCTACGCCTTTTGATTGGCTAAAAAATCTCGCGCCACTTTCTCGACCAATCAGAAGTAAAACCAAAACCAATCGTGACTTGCTCACACGCGTTTTCCCGCGCTTGGCGCCGGCGACATGTAACTGCTTCGAGCTCTGATTGGTTCATTGGATTGTTTACGACTGCTGTGATTGGTCAGAGTAATTACTTACCAGTTGACTGACAAATAGTTCCTGTGATATTTTTCTCGGCTCAATACCCTAAAAGGTACCGCGATTATTCTAACCGTGGTAATTTCAGATTTTAGTACCCTATCCTAAGCGGTACCATTCTACAACTCTTGATCCCCAAAAGATACCACGACCAACCCCGTCATTTTTATACGAGAGTTCACCATTCATGTTTTTGTAGTAAAGTTTAGAGTCCGATAGTAAACGAAGCAACATCCCGTCTGATAGATAATTTAATTTGTTCTACAATTTCTGGGATTAATTCTCTAATCTAACGAGTCAGTTGTGATTCAATGCAGTCGTCGCTTCTGATTACACAATTAATTTAAAAGGTATGTTTTAGCCCTAGGGTCGATTTGATGAGTAAACAAGTAACTATGTTATTCATGAGCTAATTTCAACCTTTTGGACTCGAATGTTTTGGACCAAAGGCTCTCTGACTCCTCCGCAGAGGCTCCTATCAGCAAAGAACAGTAAAAGAGAAAATGGGAGCGCAGTGAACGGGAGCATGTTGAACAACTTTAATTTATTATTCAGCTCTATTTATTTAATTATTTAATTTAAATAGTTATTATATCTCATATATACTCTTCCTTTTCAATGTGATTAATTTAGCCAGAGCTTCATAACTAGTTTCTAAAAGTACTGTCTACCCTCCACCCACTTGTAACCACTCTGTGGTAGTAGCCAACTCGAAAGCTTGGCTCCTTTGGCTGCCACACACTTTTCCCTTTGTTATGTTTAATTCAATGTATAGTTAGCTCTATTCTTACTTCTTTTTTTCTTTTTTTTTCCTTATTGTTGTTGTATTGTAATTGAATAATTGAAATAAATAAACTTGAACTTGAACTAAACTTGGGGAACGATGGGAAGAGCGAAAGAGCGGCTGTCTCCCTTCCCTCTTTTCCCTTCCCAGAGTTCCCCGCGCGCTTTACTTTTTACCTCTACCCCTTGTATACACACATA
This sequence comes from Dendrophyllia cribrosa, assembly GCA_024195265.1. Classification (NCBI taxonomy): domain Eukaryota; kingdom Metazoa; phylum Cnidaria; class Anthozoa; order Scleractinia; family Dendrophylliidae; genus Dendrophyllia; species Dendrophyllia cribrosa. The sequence continues at coordinate 9,261,094 of JAJLRJ010000012.1, read as the reverse complement.
CATATACATACATATACATATAACTTTATTTAAACTCGGTAAAATCCATCAGTATATAAAAAGTGACAATTATATCATACGGACCTATACGGGGACGTGCTGCTGGACAGGGTATGGTTTTTGGCATTTTTGTCTTAAAAAGGGTATATAATTTAGCGTGAGTCTGTCCTAAACAGGGTCTGAGTATGTCATAAACAGGGTATGGTTCCAGTTAACTTAGCGCTTGTGATGACTTCCCTTGTCGTGATAAGTATATTCATGCGAAGACGAAATCGTTTTCTTTTAATTTTCAAAGGATCCGTCTACCATTTTTTTAAAGCTCAGGGCCCGGTTGTTCGAAAGCCGGTTAACGCTAACCCAGGATTAAAACTTAACCGAGGATTGATTTTCTCTTGGTAGAAATCTTTTCAAAAGCTAATTATAAGTTACTGAGAAGAAACTAAAGGGCAAAAATGCTTTGGAAAAATCTCCATTGATTAATTATTTAACTGGAATCAAAATTGATGTTAACCCTGGGTTAGCTTAACCGCGCTTTGAACAACCCGGCCCAGATCAATAACCACGCTCGAGCCGTGTCCTAGACAGGGTCCTAAAATAGAGGGCGTTGTCCTACACAGGGTAGGTATTTTCGTTTATTTTTTTCCTAAACAGGATCATTGTCTCAGACCCTCTGCGGCACCCCTGTACCCAAATATTGGGGGTTTCGTGTGTAATCCTGGTTGGGAAATCAAATGGTTCACGTCGTTCCGTTTGGAAAAATCAAAGAAATTATGCACTGTTGGTTGGGTTGTTCTAATCCTCTTGGTCTTTCCAACTGATGTGGATGCATTTTGTACCGTTATGTTTATATTATGCCTGAGGTATTTTTTGAATGGATATAAGCACTCTAAATATTCACATAATGACCCCATAAAGGGTCGACTGATTAGCTTTCGTAGTCTTACTATCCTGTTTCAACTGGAGGGTCTGCTGTGCATCTTTAACTAAAACAATGCCTTCCATAGAGGAGTGGCATTGTTTCGTAAAGCATTGCCAACACCATTCTACTGATTGCCTATACCACCAGTAAAACACGATCGCAGCGTTACTTCGATGTCATGACAACAATTTGTCCTCATGAAGAGTCGACTGATTAACTTTCGGAGTCTTACTGGCCTGTTCCAAGCGTTGAGATAACGAAGGCAGGATAGGCTGCTCTCGTTTTCCCCGCTCGTTGCTCTCTGGTCCCACAATCTTAACGTCTGGAACAGGCTAGAGACTGTGCCAATGCAATGCAACACTTTAGAGCTGAAACGCATCTTTTGATTTTGCAGTGTAGTTTTTCAGCACAAAGGTATGAGACCACAAGGTAATCAACCCACTTGTTATGGCATGTTTTACTTTATTACTCTTTTGTTTAACGCACAAAGTTAACGTGTCCTTCAGTTTTTAGTTTGAACATGAACGGATCTCTCCCCCTTCAAATCCCTTAATCGACTTAATCGATCGTGCTCCGCCCTCAGCAGCTTCAGGTGTGGCATTCACTAAATCAAAGCTTATACTTCAGCAGTACATTCCTTTGGCACTAGTTAAATGTTTTTAAGCATTTAGCAGATTGGAATTTGTATACTTTGAATCGCCATTGATATGCTACATGCCACGTTATTGTGTAGACCTGCCACTATGGCTAGGACAGCAAATAAGGTTGATAATGGATCGCCAAACGGTCCTGACCCTTGCGGCCGGCCCAAGACGCGGCACACAACTTTCAAACTGGAAACATGTCTTCAAACTATATCTCGTCAAAGTTTTGCTGCTGGAAATACCTCATTTAAATTGGCACCGTTTAATCAGTAGAATTGAATGCGACAACCAACTGAGGATCATATCAGGGATTGGGAGTAAAGGCACGTTTTTAATTTCCATTTGATTATATTTTGTTTCACTTAGATTGATAAAAGCTCATTTCCGACCACTTCCGACTTCACATTTTCGACACACCCATTTTCCATTATCCTCGGTGTTGATATTTATCGCCGCAAAGCCTTTAAATGCTTAAAAGATAACTACGCACAAATCAATTCTGTCAATTTGTGAGCGCAACACCACCTGGAGCCGGAAAACATGTTAAGGTGGAATTTCCAAAATGCCCGCAACATTAAACGGTAGGATTCTTGGCTTCACTTTAATTAAGCACGGTTGCTGCCGTTGATAAGAACGTTTATAGTTCTAAAATTACAAGAATGTTCTCAATACCCGATCTTAAAGGGACACTTTAATAATGTTAAACTCAAAAATGGTTAGGTCAAACATTCCGACATTTCGAGTCATAACAAACTTACATAAACATATAAAAAACAGGTGAAGCAAAAATACTAATGATATAAATAATTAAAACTTACAAGTGAACTGAAGGACAAACCATTGGACGTCTTCGGTTTTCGGAGGGGGAGGGTTGGTTGATATTGCTGTGCTCGGATTCTCGGATTTTTTTCCCAGTTAAGCTGTGCAGCTGCAGGAATGGATCCACACTGTGAGTGCCAAACATCAAAATTCAAGAAAAATCCCAAATTTTGTTTTGTAAAATATTGAAAAACAAAAGGTACCATGCAAAAGTACTGCTGAATATGTTTCATTTAAATGGTCACACCATAGGATTTTACCAACAGACTCAAAAGTTAGAACTACATTGCATGTCTCCATTATTGCACGGAGATATTAGCCTTCTGGCTACCCTACAATTCAATTCGTGTGGAAATAAAGTTCATGTATGTATGTATTGACTCTGGGGGTGAATGGGTTAAGAAATAATTACCATTGTATTTTATAATAGGGTTTAGTGCTCAGTGCGAATAATACTTCTTTTCCCCTTTAAAACTGGACGGTCTGCTGTGCATATTTTTAATAAAACATTTCTTCCCAAAGAAACGAACTCAGAACAAAGTTTCTCCATAGAGGAGTGACATTTAGAAAGTTATTCTGTCAATTATTGGACATCATTCTCTGATTTGGACATCACAACACTATTTGGGCGTCATTCTATCACCATCTCGACGTCATCCTATTTTGAAACCACAACACCATTTGGAGCCACTCTAACACTGTTTAGATATCAGACCATTACCATTTGGTCATCATTCCGTAATCATTTGAACGTCATTTGAAAGCGCTTTTAATTAATGTCCGTCCAACGTTATTTGTACGCCCATCCTATAACAATTTAGGCCCGGCATCACATCATTACTTGGATGACATCTTTATTGGGGCAAAACTTTAAATTTCTGAGTGGGGAAGTGTTGAGTATCATTGAGCAATATATAACCTGCAAACCAACCCTTTTGGAAAACAATATTTTGCAACAGTTACTGCAAAAACCCGACTTAAGGCTTTGTTTTTTTTGGAAAAGAAAATTCATGCAGCGTCATAGCTACAGGAAAAAATTAAGAAAACCCAACCGATCTGCCTGGAAAGAGGACATGAAAACAGTCTGATGGTTCTCCCCTTTGGAACATCATGCAGAATATTTTTGGACGTCACTCTATCACGGGTTGGACGTCATTCTATCATTTGGGCACAGCACCAAACCATGCAGACGCCATTCCAACACCAATGGTCGTCATCCTATTACTATTAAGATATCATTAAATTATCCTTTAGACATACTGTATTCTTATTTGGACGTCACCGCACTATATCTAGCTATTCGGTCCATTTGGATGACGTCATTCCATCACCAATAGACGTCATTATTAGCAATGTTACAACAATATCGATTCATCCTATCTGGGCATCACAGCACCATATTGCACGTCATTCCATAACCACTAGGTCATCGTCCAATTCCAAAACGTTTTTAACACCACTATTTGGAGATAAAATTCATAGTAGTAGCCATCAGTCATTTGGACCTTATCAAGGGGGGGGGGGGGGGGGGGGGGGGGGATCAAACAACAAACAAGGATGAAGAATGAGAATGCTTGACAAAAGTATCTGAGACTCCGAGACCTTGAGGAAAAAAATCCGAGACTCCGAGACAGAAAAAGCACCAGCCAAACGAGACTTTGAGACTTAAAACAAAAACTGCCGAGATTTCGAGACCGGACCAAAATTTTTCGAGACCCACGATTTTGAGGGTACCATTCGCCACCCCTGCATGGCCATGCACTTGGGCATCTTTAGTCCGATCCATGACGTCAAAATCGCGCAAGCTCCTTCCATGTGGTCACAAATTCATTTATAATAATATTCGCTGTTAGCATTTTACTATTTGAGAATGGGAAGAGTTCTTACTGGCTCCAGTCTCAAACTTGTTTCACATGCAAATTACCATAAGACGAAGGCGTGCGCAATCACTTGGAACCATTCCTACATATTTCACACTGTCAGTCCTCTCATACCGAGTGCATTGATCCAAGGGTTCAGTTAGAGTTGCTTTGTTTTGAAAAAGAAACCGAACTTTCAAAAGCAATTTACTGGTTCAGTTCATGGCAATGTCTATTGTTTCAACGCTAACTCGATTAAAACCACACTAAGTCTGATAAATGATTAACATCTCGGTTCGTGACTTCCCTGTAGATAGATATAGTAGACGATTGCTGGTTCGTTATAAATCTGTTGTAAGCAAGAGATAAACCAGCTAATTATGAGGAAAATAAAAAGTTGAAAGTACTTTCTCTTCCTGAATGAAAACGTTTCGAGACTTTCAAACGTTTTCTTGGATTGCCTTTGAGTTAAAATTTACCACCAGAAAAACAAGCTTAGTTTTTATTTGCAATTGTTTATTTGGATTTAGTTTCGCATAATTACGAACAAAACAATACTTCAGTAAACAACATATTGCGTGTAACCTCAAGGAAAATTATAGCAATACGTTATAATAACTAATGAATGGGGTTAGTTTCTAGAGAAACTGTGGTGCTGCGTCGGTGGGGGGATGAAACACGAGAATTTAGTTTTATCGACTGAGTCGATAAGGTAAATTGACCACCGTAAAAAGATTCAATTAGCTATTTGAATCTTTTTACGGTGGTCAATTTACCTTATCGACTCAGTCGATAAAACTAAATTCTCGTTATAATAACTAATTTAAACTCTACAAACAGTGGTTTGAAAGGTTTCCGTTTTAATGTATAGCAGCACATCAGCTTTAGACAGGGTCACTGCAGCTGACGGGTATCAAAATGCCCAACATGTAATTGACAGACAGAAACGTTTCGCGACAGGGGGGTTTCTGTCCCTTATTCTGCACTCCAGGGCGTGTTTCGTTCGGCAAGTTTCGGACAAGAAAAGAAAATGATTATCATAAAAAATAGCCAGCAAAAACGACTGATAAAAAAACAATAAGTTGTTAACATACCCATAACACTTAAGGCAGCGTGCGGGACATCAACTGAAGATAATTTAAAAGTATTGAGTTAATTACATATAGAGCAGTTTTCAATTGACTGTCGAAAGTAATTACACAATTGCTTTGGTTTTGCATTGCTACGCTTTGTGATTGGCTAAAAAATCTCGCGCCACTTTCTCGACCAATCAGAAGTAAAACCAAAACCAATCGTGACTTGCTCGCACGCGTTTTCCCGCGCTTGGCGCCCGCGACATGTAATTGCTTCGAGCTCTGATTGGTTCATTGGATTGTTTACGACTGCTGTGATTGGTCAGAGTAATTACTTTGGTTTTGGTTTTACGACACTCAATTGAAAACTGCTCTATTTAATCAAATAGAGATTGATTTGGTTTATAATTATAGTTTATTGATTGCATGAAAAATGATGGAGAGCATGAAAGACTCCCGGGCGGTGTACGTGTCTATTTATTTTATAAAAGGTATGTCGCGGTCAAAGCACTCTAGAAAAGTTATGCACCGTCGGGGCCCTATTGATTGAACCCTGATAATTTTAATATCTTTAAAAGTAAACATCGATATTGTTATCGCAGTAGAACCATTTTCCTTAACCATTGTACTGCCACAAGAACTCAATGGACTCGTGATCCCGGGGGAGGGACTCCCATATAAAAATGACGAGGTGCTCGACGTAAATTTTCGAAAAACAGTCTCGTTTGATGGGCGTGGCTCAAAATAACTGACGAAATATTGGAAATATACATTTTTTTCCCAACTGTACAGTCAGCCTTTCTTATTTTGTTCATTACTTCAGTCTAAAACAACACATGTCATATTCTGTCATATTTTTTCGGCTCATACCCTAAAAGGTACCGCGATAATTCTAACGGTGGTCATTTTAGATTTAGTACCCTAAGCGGTACCAATCTCCACATTTTGACCCCTAAAAGGTACGACGAGTACTCCCGTCCTTTTTATATGGGAGTCCCCCATATGGGGGCTCGTGATACCAAATTTCATTTTGTAATCACGTCGAAACCAAACAGCATGGGAAAGCACTGCTAAAGAGGTGGTATTTGAATGATAACACTTAGGGTTTCATGCACAGACTCAAACGTTTGTACCAAAACAACACCGCTGGAAAGTACTGCTCAGTAGCCGATTTCATTATTAAAACGATCACACACGATTTCATCCCCATTCACAGACTCAAACATTTGTACCACCTTGTACAGCATAATAAACAGCATCATAGGAACTGAATACTGCTCAATAGCTTTCATTTGAATGGCAACACTCTAGGTCATACTTCAGGGTTTTATACACAGCCTTAAAACGTTTGTACCACCTTCTACAGCATAATAAACAGTACCACAGGAAAGCACTGCTTAATAGCTTTCAATTGAATTTGACTCTACCTATATACCGGACATCGTTATTCAGATAGCACAAAAGATGTTTTAGCTGCGTAGCACTCTTCGTGATTCAGATGTTATAAAGTCATCTATATACTGAAGTCATTAACTTCCAAGGGTTTATCCGTCTTCCGCAACTTGAACTTGGTATATCATATCATTTTTAAGGAAAGCTGATCAACCATAAACATAAAAATTTAGAGAAATGAAAAGGATTCATTTGTCGCTAAATTCAAGTTCCTTTATTTATGTTCCCTTCAAACAATAGTGGCTTTTCTACAATCCTGTTGATAAAGTAAAGAACGAACTTCAATAATTATTAATTAGATTATATGGTCAAGTTGAACAATGAAAAAAATGGCAAATTCTAATTTTGTAAACTGAATAATTGAAAAACTAGCAGCGCTATATAAAAAAAATACAATTCAAAAGCTTTTATTTGAATAGTCACACTTCATGATAAATCACACACTTTTCGGACTATGAGAGTTGAGTTGACTATGTCGACATTCATCAATAACTAACATTCGTGTCTTAAGTTACCATACTCCTTTATACGTAAACAAGTGCACTTTTGAAACTTTTATTACGGATTAGCTAGCTTATTAACGTAAACTTGTAATGTTGGCTTCCTGTTCATCTATTTGGGGGTTACGGAAGAACGTGACGAAATGTGAAAACTCTCGGCGGCATGCATATTAAGAGTCTGTGATGGACTTTAAGCTAATTGCTTTTAGAGGGGCGCCAAGTACAAACCGCACTGAAACATGATGAAAAGAGCACTTAGATTGCGATTGTTACAAAATAAGTGCGAACGTGCATCAAGATCAAAAGACATTTTAACTCTAGTCATTGAGCCTTATCACTACAGAAGGCTTTGAGACATCTGAAACCTGCAGCTCTTAGAAAAACAACATACGGGTCATTTTGACGTCGCGTCATTTCTTCACGATGAATTCAACGACGAATTCATCAACTGTTCAAGCAAATGAATTAAGTGCAAGTTTGTTTGCTGAGCCTCTGCCTTTCAAAGTGACGAAGATCGTTCTGTACGTTTTGATTCTCTTCTTTGGCACGGTGGGAAACACAATGATCATTTTAATCATTTGCAAATTCAAACACATGAAAAGGACGCCCGGGTACCTATTCATTCTGAATCTCGCCATATGTGATCTACTAACTCCGCTTATAAGCATACCAGCTGACCTAGCATTGGTAGAAAGCAACTACGTATGGCATCTGGGTCCAGTGTTGTGCAAGGTGCTATCTCCAGTCATAACATTCATCGCCACCGTTTCTCCCCTTACGCTGGCAGCGATCTCGCTGGATCGTTACCGAACTTTACTGCATCCGTTTAAAAGGCGTCTAGATAAAAGGACTGTGAAAATTCTCATAGCTTTGGTGCATATTTGTTCAGGCATATTAGTCCTTCCTACTGTCGTAACCCTGGAGTTATCTACTGATGGTTACTGTGCAGAAGATTGGCCTAATCTGTTGCTTTCGAAGATGTACACTTTTGTTCTCTTCCTGGGACAGTATGCCATTCCCCTCACGTTTATGGCCACTATGTATATTGTGGCCGCGCGGAGTCTCTTCGCATCGACGCAACGAGCACGTTCAATGTCATTAAACTCTGGTACAAACTCCGCCATGTCAACAGGAAAGAGATCTAGGAATGGATCTGGAAATGAGTCACTGTCGCTGAACGAAACCATTGGCTCTCGCGAAGCAAGCTCGTGTGACTCTTTACAAAGACACTTTCGCAAAGAAAGCTTACACAACATCCAAGTCACCAAGATGTTCATTGTAATTGTAGTCGTTTTCGCTGTTTTGACATTGCCGCTGGAAGTTTTATGGATTTGGTCGGAATTTTTTGGAGGGAATGCAAATCAATATTACCTTACCATTGCAGTTGTTTGTCGTTTATTCACATACGCAAACAGTTGCTTCAACCCGATAATCTTTTACAATTTCAGCCGTGATTTTCACACAGGATTCTTAACCTTCTTTAACAAGTGTTCCCCATGTTGTGAAGATAAGAACGCACTTAAACAAGCACAACGGGGCGTCACAAGTGGATCGGCTACGTGGCCGGATCGTGATACAATGAGAACCCGAACTCCATCTTGGCTGACCCCTCGAGGATCTTTTCAAAGTGCCTATTCAGTGAGCTGCGCAGATCAAGAGACGATATCGGACAAAAAAACGGAGCATCACTTGACCGTTCCACATTCTGACATTCATAGTAAATCACTCGCCATAGAAATGTTCAACAGAATTTTAATTGACAAACAGCTAGAGGCTAACAAGCAAGGGCGTGATATTGCAGATTCTTTGCATGGCTCTGTCCTGGAAGTTGCATCCACGTGCACCGAGAACATTCGCAATAATAACTGCAATATATCGATAAATGTCTTCTTGTGTGACGGTAATGTATCATTTGAACTGGAGAACTTGGAAGCACTAACAATTCTTCCACAGACTGATTGTTAGTAATCATGAACTAATTTTGCCAACATGATTGTCGTTGATGAACATTATCGATATCTATAACATAAACAAATCATTAGATAATATGACGGTCCAGTGTTCATAAATTCATTTATTTAATGTATTTCCTTTGATGATTTATGGCTTTAAGTTAGACCAAAAAGGTATTTAAAAATAGCTGTAATTCTTCTTAAGTGTATTTTAAGTAGCATTGTTGTCATCTACCGTGCGGTATTAAAATCGACTGCGGTCTCTAAATAGCAATTTTAAGCAACAGAAAATCAGATGGAGGCAGATTGAAGTAATGCATTCTCTGTCCGCGTCGCAAGTATCAATTTCAAGACAATTAGTATAGAAAATTCAATGCAATTTATATCTCATTAGACAAGTTGCTCTCAGTGCACGCACAGACCGATTCAGTCGTATTGTATATAATTAAGGAACACGTATTAATTAAAAAGCTTATTAATCTCAAAACTAGTAATCAACCATATTTAGTTAAAAGATACCTCAGGGCGGTCCAGTGGTTGAAATTTAAGTTGCAGCACATGAACTAAAGGCAAAATCTAGAACCGCCTAAAATAGCGGCTTTAACTTCTTAACCAACACGATAACTCTTGCATTAATTCAGGTGTGCGATAAGTATCCGCTATCACCGTTATCTGTTTGTGTAAAATATACGTGAAAAATAAGTTGCAGATGGGAAACACTTGCACTGATAACAAACAAAAGTTTACCATTTCATTCCAAGACTCAAACTCCACTCATTGAGTATGGGTACAGAACATCTGCGTCTTCGAATCAAGCCTCGAAGCTTGACCATTAAAATGAAAGCTACTGGTACCGTTTATATTTATTATTGAGTTCAATCTTTTGCCCCGCCTTTGGGACTTAAAAAGAGTAGAATACGCTAGTTCTGTTGACTCTGTTTTTAATTGACGCTAAAGTTCCAATATTAGACATTAAGAATGGTAAATTTGATGAAAGTGATAAGAGCAGTCTGTGTAGTATGATACATGCATTTCTTTTAAGCCGCTTTAAAAATAATCACTGAGGCCATTCTGTAGTCTGTCTAGCAAAACATTTTCAACAATTTAAAAAAGGAAGCATAGGCTAGCCTCTTGGACATGTTCATCAGAATTTAGAGACGACTTCTGAAGTAGCACTTAGTAAAACAAGAGCTTATCTTCTTTGAATAAACAATGAACCAGTTTCAAGAAAGGTGAAAAATCTTAACTTCTGGACAAAGAAAACTTAGCCTGATCAACAGGAAAGTCTTAAACGCATTTCCAGATTTTTATATATATATAGACCAAGGTCGCAATGACATTCCCCTATCGACTTTCTTTATGGTTAACACAAATTCTAAAAAAAATGTATTTCATATATCTTTTCGTAGCCAGTTTTTATTGCGCACCCTCCTTCTTCTTTCTTCTTGCTTCTACTCGTCTGTTGTCTTTTTCTTCATTTTAGTTGTTTTCGAAGTTTTATGGTACGTGGCCTGACAGCTGATTCATGCTTACACATTGAAGTTTTAATAATTCTAGAAAGAGCATAAAAAATAAGCCGACACTTTAGAATTAATTGCATTATTGATTGTCTCTGCGGTTTGCTTCCACAAGCCGACATTTCATATGCTGCCATGCGTCACAATGGTATTTCAATTTATCGGATCAAAAATCCAAATATGAAGTGTATCTTGTTAGTGATCTATGACTTTGTTCTCGCATGTGTCAGTTGTTAACAAAGGCTATTACCTCTTTTGTTTGCGTTGCTCTTCGGTCTCAAGAGTCCACAAACACATAATTGCAAGTGGTATAATTGTATAATATTCCCACTGCAAGAATCGAACGTTTAAAATTGTGTATGGCCAAAAGGTGTGACCATTCTGAAAAACAAACTTTTGAGCAGTACTATTCTGTGTTGCTGTTTATCATGCACAAGGTTGTTCTAACTTTTGAGTCTGTCGATAAAATCATAAACTGTCACTATTCAAATAAAAGCTTTTGGGCAGTACTTTCCTGTGGTACTCTTTATTACGTTGTACAAGCTGGTTATAATTTTTGAGTCTGTTGATGAAATCTCAAAGTGTGACCATTCAAAGGAAAGCTTTTAAGCAGTACTCTTCTGTGGTGCTGTTTGTTTTACGATATTTTGGGAATGAAAAGATAAAAAAACACATGAACGCAAAGTATGTCTTTGCGTGCGGGTGCGCACAGGAAGATGTTAACAACTTCATAGCATGAGGGCAGGAAGATGTAACAAGCGCATAGCAGGAGGCAAACCTCAAGTGTTATGCCTATTCAATAAACTATTAATAAACGCTACAAAACAAAAAAGATTGCTCGAGGCTTTGCATCTCGAAAATTCAAGTCGAATCACACGGATCAACGCTGCCGCTATTATTTTCAGGGCGGCCATTGCTTGTTTTGTTGATTGAATTTATAAACACAAAGAATGAGTTTTAATTAAGTTGTTTTTAACGGATTAAGAGTCAACAGGTGGTAAGATAAAGAATTATTTCAAGAATGCATGATATGTGGACTGCTAACGACTGTGCTCACGGTAAAGGGAAGCTTTGAGTTAAGCAGTAACTTCAGGGCTCTAACTTTGAATCGATCGACCTACAAAATTTGTAGATTTGGCCATACAAATGAACAGCCGTATTCTTTACGTAGTCACGTCCTAATTTTAACTGTAAAAGACGGTTCAACTTTATAAATGGGTCCGAGGGTGACCATCCAAATGAAAGCTTTCAATAGTTCTAACGTTTCTGAGTCTGTGGATGACATAAAGTGTTGCCATTCAAACGAAATCTTTTCGTTTTAGTGTGGTACTGTTATTCTGTCAGAAGATGGCGGGTTTAGTAGCTTTTGAATATATTCAGTGATGAAATCCTAAAAAGATGACGATTCACGTGAAAACTACTGAGCACACTTAGGAAGAATTGTGCGATGCGGAAAGACAAATTATCCTCTCGACTTCCCCATTCTCTGTTTCCTTTTCAGCTTGTTATTAATTTCCTCTGCAAGCACTTGATGACTACAATTTCTGAAATACGATATCAATTGATCTGACTGTTTAAGTAATCGTTTTCTCGTTAAAAATTGTTTTTTAAAACATTAAAAATAAACGGAGACCATTAGTGAACACAAACACGTTATTTAATATGTCGTCTTTAGTGTACGTTATTTATAACGCTTTTTCCTTGAGATATCTATGCGTGATCTGTTTCGAATTTATTGTACACTTATAGATCTAACCAAGCTCGATTTCTTCAGTATGTGCTGAAAATCTGCGGGAGGCACTCGATGAATACAGTCAGTCATTAAGCTAATGACCTATCTAAACTCTTCCGTTTTGAAGTATTTTTAAAAGCCATTTTAACCCCACAGAATGAGCCGTCAATTTCAAAGTTTTAATATTGCTTAATTAGTCTAATTAAATAATCTACTTCCCGTCGAGAATGATGGTTGTATTATGTGTTGAAAATCCGGGGAGGCAAACTATGAATCGATTGCTGTCATCGTAAAAATGTAGTTAACCATTTCAGTCCCAAAGTCAATTATAGAGACATGTAGTGTAGTTCTAACTTTTGAGTTTGTCGTTGAAATCCTATGGTGTGACCATTCAAATGAAACCTCTTCGGCAGCACTTTTGCATGGTACCACTTATTTTTCAATATTTTACAAAATGAACTTTGAAATTTAAGATGATTTTTTTGGCGCTTTCGGCAGTTAAGGGGTTAAACTGTTGCGCTTTAAAAGCAATTACACTGAGACAGTTGAGAGAGTGCAAAACTATAGATCTACAAAATCTTTAGTTTTGATTTCCAGCTAGAAAGATATAACTACGAACAGCCCAAAGGGAAACCCCTGTCCACCAGCTCTTTATGATTTCCGTCACGAAAACTAATGCTTAGGTCGTATCACGAGTGCCAACTGTTTTAACAGCTGAGATGAGAAACTGTTGTGTTCACAGGTCTCAAGCGCAGTTGTATTGCCAGCATCCCTTCTCTAAATCTGGTTAAACGTACTTCCCAGGACGATAGACCCATAAAGGTACCCAAATCTCGTATTTTGGGTGTAGCTAGATCTCAGGCACTAAAATATTAACAAGCAGTTATTTTTATCGATTCAGTTTTGCAAGCGATAAAATTACTTACATCGAAAAAATTATATTTCAATGTGACATTAGAATTACACTAAAGTTATCTTTGGAAGTTAATGTTCTGCCCGCAATAAAGAAAAAAAAAACACCTTCTAATTTTTGTCCCAATCATGTTGTCGAGATTCGACTGGACCCGCGGTTCTTGCCAGTTCAGAGACGTTGCTTAGCAACACGACCTGCCGTTCTTTGGAACTAAGCTGTGAAACTCTTGAAGTGCATTCAAGTGTTTGTTCTTGAGGTATCAAGTTGGTTGAGAGATAATAAAAATCTGGTATATTCGAAAGTCGTTATCTCCACTTGCCACGCAAAAACCTTTGGACCGATGAAAAAGATTTGGAAACAGACCTGACAAATTTCAACTTAGCTAGACTAGATTCCATAGATTTTTCTTTTCTTTTTTTCGTTTCTAACGAGCCCGGAAACGACAAGAGTTAGAGAACAAAACTATAGTAAACTTTATTTTCTCATTTTACATCTTTGTGATACACTGTCCGAATACATTCAATGACTCTTTTTGAGTTAATCAAAACTGATCGCCTTAGTTCCTGCTATTAAAATCACATTACACACTTTCTGGAAGATTTGCCACTTAAAAATTAATCTGAATCTTCCTGTTCTGTTGTGATAAGATTACAACCCTCTTTATACCGGCCTTGTAACTACAGCCGAGAAGTTTGATAAGTCTGCGACATCCGCTGGTATCTGGAAAGATGATCTTAAATGTTTAATTTTAGTTTTGATTTTTGTTCGGCTGCTCTGCTGTCCAGAACCGCGCCTTCCTTGTAAAGTTTAAACTTCGATAACGAAAGAAAGATAAATAGCAGAGGAAGTTACCATGGTTACTCAAGCCTCCTGGCCTGGTATCCGGGGGGACTCACCTAAAAAAATAAGGGTGTGCGGCCAAAAAAGGGGGGCTTGAAAGGGAAGGGGTTTATTTGAGAGGGGTGCTTAAGGCGGGACTTAACCTGATCGCCATTTTTCGCCACTTAACATGGCTTTATTGGAAATATCTCGTTCACGTTTCAAGCAATCCAAAACCTCTATGCTCATCTCATGAATCTATATTATGGCGTGTTTTGTAAAATTTTGGGTGATTTTTTGGTATGTTTGGGAGAAAATAGTTTTTCTCAAAGGATGTGTAAAATTTAGTGAAACAAGAAATATTGAAGATTTAATGAATTTTTAAAATTAGAATTTGTAGTAAATAACTAATAGATGGACACCTAAATAGTCCACTAACAACCTGCAGTGCTCTGGCGTGCGTATTAACTGTCTGTCTTTCGTTTTTCCAAAAATCATTTTCTTTCTTCTATCCTTTTTTAAACCTCTTAAAATTTCATTCAAATTTAGGTTGACTCCCGCCTTATTACAGAAATTACGGTAGTTAAAAAAACTCACATATTCTGGTCTGAAATTGGGTATTAGAGTTTCAATACAGGAGAGGGTCAGGAAAATTTTAACATGGCATACCTTCTTTTGCACCAGCTCTCCCCCCTCTAAATAATGACCGGTCCCTTATCAATAATAGGCATCTGCTTGCAGCTTTTGAATACAGTACAGCTAAAAAGTCAATTTTGACGGGAAATTCATGACGAAAACAAAATCACAAACTATTAATCCATCCTGCTACAGCTGAGAACTTTTTGTTTTAATATTTTGTACATTGAAATATTTTTTATGTTTTATTGCTTCACGTAGGTTTCATTTGAATTGCAAATAGCTAGATTAATTAATAATTCATTATTCATGTTTTTCTTCACACCTTCACCACGAGGAAAGCGGAGTAGACTGAAGGAGTTGTATTCATCTTGACTGGATAATTCCAGATTACAAACGAAACTTTAACAATGTTCGGTTCGAGATGAGGAAAAGAGTCATCTATCTGCCTTGCATGCAAACCACGGAATTTTGTCAAGTGAAGATTTATTCTGTCAACATGTGGATGAATGTCGATAACTTTGAGAACGGTCTTCTTAGCTTCAACTACGTAATTATAATTTAGGTAAGAAAAAATATTATTAATATAGTTTTCTTGAGGTTTTTTTTTAGGGTTTTTATCAAGCAATGGCTTCAACGGTCGGATAGGTCAATAAGTCGACGGTCGACGCCAATGAGACTTGACTTTGTTAGTCCTGCAACTAAAATTCCAGTCGTCATATTTAACAATCGCCTCTTAATCGACTGTACATTATATAACCGTTTGAGATACACACAGACTGACGCGAAATACAGCAATTTTACTCTTGACTAGTCGATTTACGCTGGACGATAATAAGATGTAACTTACTTAGCCCAAAACTAAAACAAACTGGAAAAGAGAAATGCCTGTCGCGAGAGACGCGACTCAAGCTTGTGTTTCACTCGCGCGACTTTCCCTGGGGAAGAAATAGACGACAGGCGCGACATTCACGCGTGTTTCTCCTCGCGATTATCCCTGGAAGAAATAAGAGACTAATGTAATCGCATTCTGGAAAAAAAGGGGTTAAATATATTTGTCCCATAAAATGTCAGTATTATGAGATCAAGACATCAAATTTCCCTCGAAAAAGAGAGAGAGAGGGTGTGGGTGGAAGACTTCGGTCCCGTTCAACTTTTGACCTGCGATTCTTTAGGTGGTTATAGTACTACTGTAGTAAGACAGACACGCTACACAGGAAAGATTTATACTTACATAATAGTTTTGTTTTGTTAGGTAAAACTCAGAAATGGGGAATCATAGCCGAGTTTCCATCAACTTTGACGTGATAATCAGTAAAGAGGTGAGTCGATTGATATCTTCCGTAACTTCAGCTTTTTTCGGGGGTGAAGATTTGGGAGTTTTTATTGGATTAGTAAATATGCAAGTCTGAGCAAGTTAGAATTAAACTGTATCAGCTGTAATCACCTGGTTTGTTTAGGAACAAAACCGTTCTTAGGCTGAAAGTAAAACCCAGTGTAAACTATACAAGATGTGCTGGTTTAACTGGTATAGATTCAGATTTTGGCTTTTCTTCAGAATTATGTTCAGTAATGCTGTGGAAGCGTATTGATTTTTAACAGTATGATACAAAAGCAAGGCTGATTAAACGGTACGGAAATTGTATTTGAATCCAATATTTCTAAAGGCACAGCCTTTCTTCTTCAGGGTCTTACAGGTTTTTTACAGGCAAACTAAACCTGTAAGGTCTTACAGGTGTTTTACAGGCAAAACTGATTGAAACCTGTAAGACCCTGAAAGTTCTTGAAGAAGAAAGTCTGTGTCTTTCGAAATATTGGATTCAAATACAATTTCCGTACCGTTTAATTAGCCTTGCTTTTGTATCATACTGTTTCATTTTTACAGCTGATTAGATCCTTTACTACAGGATCCGGTGCTTCTATTTTGTTACGCGAGTGGTCCTTGCAAACACAGTTATGATTTTTAACAATTTCTTTCAGGCACATATCTTATAAGAGTTTCATTTAGCGGGATAGAAAGCACGTATATCAAATTTTTAAATAAAAATTGCCCCCTCTTATAAATAGGTCGAGTTTTTAAAGAAACTGTGATGCTGCAGTTACGTTGGAGATTGAAACACCCAAATGTGGTTTAATTAACTGAGTTGAAGGTAAATTAGCCACCGGAAGAATATTCAAAAGCTGACGTTTCCAACGCTAGCTTTTCGTCATTCGCGCTGACGAAGTCCTACAGACCCCCGATCGACGTTGCATTCTATTCCGGGTGATTCGTGAAGCATCAGTCCTTCGTTGTGATTCGCTCTAAAGAAGGGCAAGCGCTCGAAACGTCAGTATTGAATCTTTTTTACGGTGGCGAATTTACCTTAGTTATTAATTAACTTTGTTGATCAAAAAGAAAAATTTTCGTGTCTAATAATGGGGAGATACTTTTTATATCCAAAACGTGATGGCATTTATTAATATATTTTTGTTTTATTTCTATGCAGCATGCAAGGAAAAAAGCAAGAAAGCAAGAAAGCAAGAAAGAAGGAAAGAAGGAAAGAAAGAAAGAAAGAAAGAAAGAAAGAAAGAAAGAAAGAAAGAAAGAAAGAAAGAAAGAAAGAAAGAAAGAAAGAAAGAAAGAAAGAAAGAAAGAAAGAAAGAAAGAAAAAAAGACAACCAAATTAAACAAGGAAGAGGTATAGAAACAAATTTTTCTTTAAGCGCATCTGAAAGATTACCTTTTTTAAATTGTTTTTTTTATCACTGGCCGCCAAATTCTAAAATAATTTTCTTAGTTCAGTCGTGGTAAAGTGCAACGCAGATATAACAAACTTCGCTGCATTTTTTTTTTTTTTTTTTTGCAAAATAACATTTATGTTATTTCACAATACAAAGCTTACACTACTTACAAATCAATACATATACTTCTTACAGTACGGTACTTACACTACTTACAATACGATACTTACGCTACTAACACAACAATGCATATGCTTCTTACAGTGCGGTACTTACACTACTTACAATACGATACTCACGCTACTTACAAAACAATACATATACTTCTTACACAGGGACCGCGCAGCATATTTTCGATTGGGGGGGCTAAAAATCAAATGCCATAGGCATTTGTAGCGCGCGCCGAAGGCGGTAGCCGTGTAGGGGGGTCCGGGGGCATGCGGAAAATTTTTATAATAAATGCTCCCAGAATGGCTAAAAATGGATCCCAATATACCAGACGCAGTGAATTATTTTATTATTTATCAGGCTAATAAATACCACCAAATTTGAACTACAATAACAAAACATCGAACACAAGGAAAATCCCAATAATTACTTTTTAGCACATTGACAAATCTACATCAGTAAATTTACCAAAGTTGCGAAAACGGTTTTCATTTCGTTGGACAAATTCATTCGCTACATCTAGAAGCCGAATTTTATCTGTTCTTGCCTTGTGGGTATGCAATAAAGCCACATTATTAAAACGTTGTTGGTTCACGTTCGCACGCAACCACGTTTTCACTCTCCTTGCCATGGAGAACGACCTTTCACCTGTAGCACTTGTTGCAGGATTCACCAACAGGAGTTTACAAATTACAATAACCTCACTTATCATGTGTCTCTCATGATCAGCAAGACTCTTAACCGCTTTCAAAACATCGGCAAAGCAATTAATCTGTTCATCCTTGCTCAAAACTTCAAAACCATATTGCCGTTGATCATGTGAGCCTCCTGATTGCTGATAGCAGTTGGATTGTACGACCCAGGGTGACTGCAACTATACATCAGTCTTCGTTTAAGGTACTTCTCGCGATATTTGACGGAAATAGCGGAAACATGCCATTGCGCCGACATACAGTATGCCGCACTGATTACAATGCCGTCTCCGGTGGAATGGTTATCTGAACAGATCCCCACAAGAGTTGTGGGTTTCTGATGTAAGCAAACAAGTTCATCAACGACTTCTATAACAGAACTTAAGAGAAGACCTATAAGCCATGTCCTGCGAACGGCCGCCATATTGCATGTCCTAAAGGAAGAAATCAATTTACCGCTTACCACAACACTCACTGGCGAAAGTTTTCATTAATTATCGCATATCTATGAGAGCAGTAAAACAGTAATTTTTCAATTGGGTAAAATTATTCTTTTTCCCAAAAATTATTGGGGGGGCTAAAGCCCCGCCAGCCCCCCCGGCTCCGCGGTCCCTGTTACAGTACAGTACTTACACTACTTACAATACGATGCTTACGCTAATTACAAAACAATACTTACAGAATGATACTTAGACTTAGATATTTTTAACATACTTAAACCCTTATAACTTGTATACCAAAAGAAAGTTATAGCTATTGTTTCAAAAGAGGGAGAAGGGGCTCCCATTTTTTGTTGTGGAGAAAAAGCTTTTTGTTCCTTCTCGCAATAAAACGTTCGATTTGATACGTTCTAAAGCCTGGTTTCCATATGATCGTCCGGATCGTCCCGATCGTCCCAGTCGTTTCAAATTTTTTTTGAGACGATCGGGACGATTGGGACGATTGGGGCGATCGCTG
Source organism: Dendrophyllia cribrosa (assembly GCA_024195265.1). Taxonomy (NCBI): domain Eukaryota; kingdom Metazoa; phylum Cnidaria; class Anthozoa; order Scleractinia; family Dendrophylliidae; genus Dendrophyllia; species Dendrophyllia cribrosa. The sequence continues at coordinate 9,241,721 of JAJLRJ010000012.1, read as the reverse complement.
GTTTCCAAATGATCGCCTCGATCGTCCCAAAGAGTGGGAGCTCACGGTCGTCAGCAAAATTCCTGGGCCCGATAACAGAACTTTGGCGCGAGATTCGCAAACAAAATGGCGGATGTTAATCGTTGCGTGCTATCTGCTTATTCTTTCAATTTTGCGCCGTATAAGGTATCGGCTATATGCGGTCCGAATGTTTTTATATTTCCTTTCGGCTTCAGCGACGTCCAAGTCAAATTTTTCGCCGATTTTCCTCAAGCAATTCAATCTTGTATACTTGCTTTTGCAGTCTTTCGAAAATTTGTTATACAGGCACTCGTATTTTTGTACCTCTTCCATAAATAGTAAATTCGCTTACTCCAAGGCATTCTTCGCTCGAAGGTGCGAAAACTGGTGACGAGAATGATGCTTTCTGGGATAGACTTCGATCGTCTCGATCGTCCCGATCGTCTGAGAGTGTTTCCATTTGATCGCTTCTGATTTTTCACGATCGCCCCGATCGTCCGGATAGAACACAGTTCTATCCAGGCGATCGCGATCGTCCCAATCGTCTGGGTCGTTTGCGATCGTCTGCGATCGTCCGGGAAGTGTTTCCATATGATCGTCCCAATCGCTTGAACATTTTTTGAGACGACTGGGACGATCGGGACGATCCGGACGATCATATGGAAACCAGGCTTAACGGAGAGAGGAGATTTATTAAGCTTAGAACGAAAGATGAAAAACGAACGAAACATATAACGAACAAAATCGAGTACCATCTGATAAATGAATAAAACTTCGATCAAATAACTGCATTGTTCGTCCATACATCAGTTAATTATAACAGAAAAGCAAAGCTGTATAAAATATTCAGGAAACAGTTAGGCAATTTCAACTTTTAGGATTAATGTTAAAGTAGAATCACAAAAATCAAAAAAAAAAAAAAATTTAATGTTATAACATTTGACCGTTGTACAATATCGACCCCTAGTATGTCGTCAGCAAGGACGTTAAAATATAAAATTAATCGTGGCGAATTGGCAAAACGTTCTCAGGCCATTTACTGCTCTCAGAATGATGTTAAAGCATTGTCACACGTTCTCATCGTTTGGCCATTTGACTGAAAAAAGACACAACAGTAGGTATCAACAAGGACATTGAAAGTGATAGTAAATTTTTGAAAATAAATTATGACGTATCATTTTTTGGCTGCTTATTAGTTTCCATGGCCAGTGAGTGATCGGTGAAGGATGAAGTTGAGGCACACTTGCATCATTTATCAGGGAAGTCATTCGTTGGTTTAATTTTATAACGAAAAGAGGATAAGAGGTTATTGTTTTTAATTTGAATTTTGGCGGTGAAAATGAAATAACGCTATGTTATTTGTTTTTACGGTTGTTTGTCCGTTTCCACTCACCAAGGTTTCTAAAGTTCCGTTTATACACAATATTGTATGGAGTAAATTCAATTTTGACATGCAAATAACTGTTAGTTGGTAATTAAAAGATTTCGCCGGAAGTAAATCAAAGGCCATTCTGTCTATTTTAAATCTGTGAAAAGGGCTAACAGATTTCTAACAAATTCTAACTATACTTAACGTAAAAGCAATGACACATGTTTTTTCTTTAAAAATAACCGTATGAAAAAATGTACGTTAAATTGTTGGAAATAAAGTCTTAACCCTCGGACGTGCAAGGAGGCGGCAACCCCCTTAAGGTTTTTCCTCAGTTTTTTGAAGACGATTTATTGTTAGCATATGCCTTATGTAGCAGCTTTTTATTTATCCTTGAGACACATTTCGATAAAGTTTGGAGACAATCGGTTACTATGATACCGAGATAGGACGTCATGAGTAGCGTGAGGTCAAGCCAATTTAGAATAAAAAGAGATGTTTCATAATAAAACGCTACCAAAAGCAGCACAATGTTTAATTATATCATTATATTTCACAACTATAATTTCCAATTTTCAATTTCCGCATTTTTTCAATAAATTTGAATTTTTAGTAAAATCCAAGATGGTGTCCATCCTGGCCGCCATCCTGGATGACGTCGCGGATCCCAGCAGCGTCATAACCCATAATATTTGCCTTATCTGGTAGAGAACATCACAAGCTATGTATTAAAAGTAAAATATTTTCGAAATATTGTAACACTGTTTAAACCCAGAGGGGGGGGGGGGGGGGGGGGGGGGGGGGGGGGGGGATTGTCTTGTACCAAGGTTGAGGTACAAGTTTGCGTGTACGTCCCCGAGGGTTGAATTCAGTTATTTTAATTAAAGTATAAAATAATATAATTTTTTTATATAAAAATTAAATACGAACATTACCTACCGTAAATGACCGAATTAGCGCCGCTGTTCGATTAAGCGCCCTGCCCGAATTAGCGCCGCACCCCCAAGTACAGGTTTGAAATAAGAACATAGTGAGCAAAGCTGATACTACGTAGAACAATAAACGCGACAACGACATGATAGAGCCCAAACTGAATGCCAAAATGCAACCGTGGACAGCTGTTTCGACCTGGTTGGATCTCGTCAGCACGGTGTAGCAGCAAAAAGATAGAAAAACTAGCGCGAACGTCAATTCTCTACCAAATCGCACGTGGTGATGGCAACAATGAGAGCTCGAATCCAAATGTTTGCCAATTGACCCACGTCACAGCGGCGCGTGACCATGAGTAATAGGCAAAGAATTTGAAATATCATGTCGTTGTCGCGATAAAGAAAGTGAGGATAGATATAAATATGTTCTACGTAGTATCAGCTTTGCCCACTATGTTTGTATTACTATTTTTGGCTGATCAGATCTTCTATAGATCCTACGTACTCCAGCAGCATTTTCGTTCGCGGTCCTTTGCTCCTTGTTCTACTTTTGAAATAAGCGCCGCGGCTTTAATTCGGTCATTTACGGTATTCTCTCCTTTAAATTTCCCGCGCGCCGCCATTTTGAATATTTATGACGTCATATGGTTACCCAATTGTTGCATACAAAAGCCAGAACTAAAGATAGACTTTTAGGGCGCGTTTTTTTGGGATATATAATTTTGGTCATTCCAAAACAGAATACCTCTAATTATTGCACTTAATCCTCTGGTAAAATATAAAAAGAAGTCACTACTTTCACTAGGTGTACCTGGAAAAATTTAGCTTGTGAGAATGTAAACAACAGTTTTTTTTAGAACGATCAGAATATTTCCCAAAAAAACGCGCCCTTAGGACGCGACTCAACCTATAATTTTTAATGAAATTTTAAGAGGTTTAAAGAAGGGATAGAAGAAAGAAAATAATTTTGGAACACCAACAGACAGTTGATAGACAGAAGGTGCAAGAGCACCCCTTGCTAGTGGACTAACTCGGTACCCATCTATTTATTATCCACTACAAATTCTAATTTTAAAACTCCACTAAATCTTCAATATTTCTTTTTTTCTCTTAATTTTACAAATCCTTTGAGAAAACTATTTCCTCCCAAACATACCCAAAAATTAACAGACCACCTCATAACATAGATTCATGGGATGAGCATAGAGTTTTTGGATTGCTTGATACGTGAACGAGATATCTCCAGTAAAGCCATGTCAAGTGGCGGAAAAAATTGCGTTTTAATCAACACCAAGCTAATATATGTCAAGAAATCCACGAGTTCAAGACGTCTGCCAAAGTTATGAATGAAAACAGTAATTTTATGACGTTATAGGACGAAAACAAGCTTAGCACCAAAACGAGGCGCGAGGCTACGCCTCGGGTTTTATAGCCTGTGGTTTTATAGCCTGTGATGTGCTCTACAAGATTAGGTAAATATGATGGGTTGTAGCGCTGCTGGGGGTCCAGTACAACGTTATCTAAAATGGCCGACAATATGGCCGCTATCTTGGATTCACTAAAAATTCAACTTTATCGGGAAAATGCGGAAATTGCAAATATGTTTTTGCTAGAGTTGCAAAATATGATACAATTAAACATTTTGCTGTTTTTGGTAGCATTTTATTTTATTTTTTTCGCTGAAAAAAGGTGAAAAACACGCATTTTTATTCTCATGCTACTTATGACGTCATATCTTGTTACCATAGCAACCGGTTGTCGCCAAACTTTGCGAAAATGTGTCAAAAGGATAAATGAACATCTACTGAAGACGGCATGTGCCAACAATACCAGCAGCATTTTCGTTCACGGTCCCTTGCATTCTTGTTTTCTTTTTTGTTAAATTAAGACTTGTTTTGCAGCAATTTAATAGCGCCAATTTGTAAAAACAATAGAGGTCGAAATTTTGTCTCTTAGTGAACATTTCAGTATACCTGTTTTCTCTCTTTGCTACATTTTTATCCTTTTATAATTGATCATTTTTTAAAAAGATTTTTTTTGTGAAAATGGTGGATTATTTTGCCGATCTTTAATTTGTTAGTTTTCAGTTTTTAATATATAGATACCCAATGGTTTCTTAGTCAATCCATGATAGACATTTTTCGCGGTTTACTGGTCAGTTTATAATAGGGATTTGTGAGGTTAGGAAACGATTTCTCAATTAAAGTGCATATGAAGTAAAAAAAAATATTTCTATGGTTTGATAGTGCTTTACTTTCTTTATTTGAATTTGTGGTTTTCATCGAAAAGATCCTTCCCATTGTGAAATTATTCGGCTTGAAAGTTTTGAATTTTCCGCCAGAGAGTGAACTCCAAAAAAGCCCAGGCTGAATAGCGTAAAGGCTATTTTATTCGTCTGTCTGTTTTCAAAAGTGGCCCGCCAAAACATCGAAACGAAAATTCTCTTCCCTAATTTCCTTGTTTTATTGCCAAATACCACCAAATATACAACCAATTTGGGTTAAAAGATTAGTTTGGGGATAAAGTGTAGGATTACAAGTAGGATGATGGAAGTAGATTACAATTCATCAATTTGATTTTGTGGCAGGCGATTCTTAGAGAATCCGTGATTGGGATTTTTCGCGTTTTATTGGTCAGCTTTTAATAGTAATTTCTGAGGTTAGCAAACAATTTCTCAATAAATATAAGGCTATTTCACGGTCTGTCTGTTTTCACGTTAAAGGGAAAGTGGCCGGCGTCAAAGTATCAAAATATTGCCAAATATCACCAAAATATACAACCAAATTGGATAAAAATATTAGTTTGGGGATAAAAGGCAGGATTACTGACAAATTAGGATGGAAGTGGATTACAATTCATCAATTTGATTTCTAAAACAAGCGGTTCAGAAATCATAACTGCCAGTCTGGTGGAAAATTAAGTTCTTTCGGTCGTTGTTTTGTCTCATTAGGTAATTATATTTCTTTGTTTTCCACGACGATTTTTCTTATCTATTTCAAGACAATATAGCAACCTTAGCAACCTTAGCAACGTTCTGGCAATATTCATGAAAACACGATGTAAGCAGGACACTGTTCCTTTAACAGTAATGGCATTTACGTGCAAAGCACTCGCTAAATGAAAAGTCAAGGCAACTCAATTTTTCAGTTTAAGTTTATAGGCGATTCTGTCTGTTTGTCAGTGTCCGTTATTATTTTAAGGTAACAAATTGAATGACTCATAAATAAATTAAAGGCTTTTTTGTACGTTTTATTTGACCAAAGAGGTTCTAAAAGATTTATCAAAGTGCCATGTTGCATGTCAGCTTAAGGTGGCTCACAACAGTTTCTAGTGATATAATTTCCAGTACGCTTACATTTTGATGGATCAATATAATACCACTCTTTATCAGTTAGTACTACAATGGTATCAAAAAATGCCCAGTCATTGTTGAACAAGCTATGGTCATTATCGTGACGTACAAATTACCATAGTAACAGTATAACCTGTTAAAGACGCTATTAATTTTAGTTGTAAGTGCATATAACTTAAAAAAACGAGCTCGCCGTTATCAAATTTTATTATCGAATTGTAATAAGAATGTTAAGTTGCAATTTTTTTGGGGAGAAGGGGTTCAGAGACACCTTAAATTTTCAAAATTGAACAAGCTCTTTCATTGTAAAAGTCAATTCATATTTTGCACGGTTCCAGTTCTCTACGTAAATATGGGTGTTTCTTAGCTTGGTGTTGCGGTAGCCATTGTTGGTTAGCTTTTGTGTTGTGGTGTGGGTATTGTTCAGTGTCTTTTTAATCTTTTGTTTTACGTCATTTGGTGATCACACCATCCGCAACACCAAGAAACTACCGAAAATTTGTACGCTAAAGAAACAAAATATAAAAAGATGACGTCAGCAACGATTCGCCTATTCTATTCAAAGCTGTTTCTTACATGGCATGTAGATACCGGTGTTACAACCCTTTACAAAACGTTTCAGGTTTTAACGATGTTTTGCTTCCGATTTGAAAAGGCTTTTAATGTGTCACGCTATTTTAGATAAGCCGTGAAATAAACAAAATTACACCAGTTGAAAGTTATTTTTGCATTACATAGATGTTTATAAGCCGATTTAATGTAACTTATAGTGAAGCCAATCTTTTGTGATCTTTTGCGTAATTATGTCTTTGGAGTTTTGGCCGCCATCTTGGTGTACTACCAAAGTGTGGTACACCAAGATGGCCACTCAATACATTTTCACTAAAAATGTCTGATACTCGTTCGCCTATAACTCTTGTACGAAATGTCTGGCGCTTCAAAATTTGGCCCAGACGTGTAGTTTTAAACTCTCTACAATGCTATAAACATTTTGGAATCGAAATCTGTTTTTTAATGCTTCTGAATTTTGATATGACAGGATACGACGTAAGTGCAAGCCAAGAATAAAAGTTTGAAGTGCAATCCTAAATATTTTTTTCAATTGCTTAGTTATACTTTGCTAGAATTACGCCGAGGGTAATCAACTTCACTCATAAATTTTAACGTTACCTGACAAACTAGCTCTAGATTTGTTTCGTATCAGTCAGTGTATATTTGAGGCCGTTGTTAAGGACTTCACAGTTTTTTTTATTTATTTTATTAATTTTTTTATTTTTAATAGCACATTTTATTGACCAAAAAAAACATGTTACAAAAATATATATATATAAAATTACAAAGTGACAATGAAACAAAAGAAAAGAGAGATCGTCATTACGTAATGTGCACAGAGAAAGGGAATTGCTAACAGCAGGTAATTATCTCTAGTAAAAGTTACCATTCCCCGTTATTATGGCCTTTTGTTCGTTTGCATTTATAAAGAATTTTTATGTTGATCTGTCAGTGAATATGTTGCCGGGGATTATATCTTTTCCATCTCACGTTTGATGACAATTTATTTTCACTAGTAGGAATTTCACGGTGACATTGCTATTCTGTTTGGCAATTTTAATTTGGTTCATAAGCAATCAGCAATAGTTTTCATTGACCTTATGCACATTTGTTATATCTGTGTTGCAAAACTTATCTTTTTAATCAGGCTTACGGTTAGTGTTGTATTGATGACTTCCAGTTTTAGTTTTATATATATATATATTAGCTTATTTAATTTGACTATTTTATTTTATGAATTATGCGATTGTAAAGCGTAATTGGGCTACAAGGAAATGGCGCTATATAAATTATACATTATCATAGCACTGTATCAGTACGTAAAGGCAATTTACACGGTACAAAGTTTGCTTACAACAGCCTTTTATATGCTACTTTATAAAGCAAAGTGTCTAAATTAAATCGTATAGGTATTGCTGATTGATTTACGATTGTTTGAAATCAATATTTCCAAATCCACGAAAAAATCTCGTGTTTGTAGCAGTCATAAGCAACTTTTATCGTGAAAACTTGCCATGCATGGACAAGGTTTTCAAGAACAGAAACAGATACTGAACGTTTAGCTCAGAAAATTAGACTTTTGCTTTTGGAAAATATTTAACTATTCAATAATTTTTCAGCAATTTCTGAAATTCTGTGATTACTTCATTTTCAATTGCTTATTCTGCATGTACAATGTTTTTGTCATGGCAAACGCTGTTCAAATTTCTGAAATTTTCCCGCCAAAAGACTTAGAAAAAATACGGGCGCCCAAAATACGCATGCGCCGTTTTTTTTTTTTTAATTTTCCATTTAATAAATGATAAGTCAACAACAATAAAAGTTAAAGAGTTATTTCAGTTTTATTGTATTCTTTATTTACAATGTATAACTTAATTTATAGTAAATCATTTAACTAAAATTAATTAAAGGGTGTGTTAAATTTTTCTTCCTATATATACTAAGTCTTTTGGCGGGAAAATTTGGAAAAATTTGCACAGCGTTTCCCCTGGTAACAATTTTGACAAAAAAATTAACGGGGCACCCATTGAAAATTTTTTCATCCAAAAAGATTTTCAAGGAGTACAACTTAAATTTAAACCCGCCAAAAAGGTATACAACATCTCATGCAAGAAATTTTGAACGAACCTCCCAATTAAACTCTGGTTTTCACATGCAGCACAAATGAAAGAAAAAGGAACGTACTCGTTCTTCTTAAGTTGTCCTTATTTGGAATTAATGCGAAATAAACATAATCACAAGGAAAATAACCAAGTTGTTTTCCTTGTGCCTATGCTTAGGCCGTGTCAATTCCTTCTAAGACAACATAAGAAGAACAAGTGTGTTCATTGATTGCACTAATACTCCTGTCGCCGATGAAAACCAGCCAAAATTCTTGCACAAGACAGTGTACATGGAGATGGCAAGCTATTAACAAAAAATTATTTGTACACTAGACTAAACATTTTAGATAACGAAAATTAAAGCTTAAAATAAGTTATTTAGATTTTTCGTAGCTTTCCATGTTGCTTTTAATAACAAGACCTTTAACTGTTGGCTAATCTTCTTAGTTGTAGCACCAAAATGACCTAAGTTTGGAGCAAGTCAACTAAATTAATTTAGAACATTCAACAAAGAAATGCGTGGCTCCATTTTAGTTCTAGAGATAAAGCTGTAATTGTGTACAAGCCCAATTTATGAAAATGATCGTTTGCTAAGTTCGACGCAAGTACTATAATTTGGACCATTCAACAGACAATCGCTTGGCTCCATCTTTTCTAGAGATCGAATTTTGCATGAGTCCAGTTTGTCAAAATCAAAATTGCTTATTTTTGGAGCAACTGAAATAATTTAGAACGTTAAACAGACAATTGCTTAGCTCCATTTTCTTTGCAGAAATCAGTAAACTGTGTGAGCATTCAATTAAAAAAAAACGAACGTTTGCTAAGTTTGGAGCAAATAAAAAAAATTGGGCGCATTCATCAGACAATTGCTTAGCTCCGTTTTCTTCCTAGAGATCTTTGTAGTGCACGAGACCAATTTTACCAAAATGAAATTTAAACGTTTCATCCTGTGCTACATCAAATGCCAAAAGATAAAGGTCTTTTCCTCCTCTTAATAACTTAATATAAAAGAGCCTATTTATAATTATACCCGACGTCTGGTTTTAAGCTTTACCCTAAACTTATTTTTTTTTTGGCAATTAAAATTCATCATAAAAAAGAAACAAAAATATGGTCTAAATCAGATCAAGGGTATACAGACCATGAATGATAATAGTAAACGGAACCAAAGTAGAAATAATTGGTCTTTTTATCATCAGTTCTGTATCTCTTGTCCAAATTGAGATACATAATAAGCGAATGTTCAAACAAACAATAACTTTTTAACGGAATGTTTCACAATCGCAAATTGAGATTATGAGAAAAACAAAGTTGACAATGTGCCAGTGGTATTAAGAGTTTTCATTTAATTCTCTCCAGTTTTAAAGATCCTTAAGTTCACTTTTAGCAATGCAAGGCTTGTGCGATAACCGAAACGGCCATTATAAAAGCACATAAGACCACTCAAATACATGTAGAGCATGGTAGACTGTGGCAATAATTGTTTCAGGAGCAACTGGATAGTTGTTCATTCTTTAGATAAAATAAATAATTCCAGGCGAGACAATTATGTGGCAAAATTCCTGCTGAAATGGTTTGAAAATTGACTTCGGTGGATTTAAAACGATTTTTAAAAAATGAAACAAACTGTTTACTGAGAATTTAAAGCAACCAAGCAAAAAAAACTTTGGTGAAAAAGGTTAACTAAACTGTAAATGATTTGTTTGAAGGATTCATGTAGTTGACTTCGAAACTTTTTCTGTTGTTCTTCCTTAAACGGACAGCTTTTGGTTTTTTTTCCCCTTTGGTCTGTATAACAGGTCTATATTGTAATCTATCTGCATGGTGTGATCGTCCGCGGTTGCGAGTGTAGCTCTGAAAAGAACTGTAAGGCCCGGTTCAAACGTCGAACAGTTCACATGACTGACTGTGCCGAATCTAATGCAAACAAGCAAAATCTATTGTTCTTGCTCATTAGCATTATATTCGGCACATGTGAAGTTCGTCGTTTGAACCGGGCCTAAGTTGTTGTTGACAGTAACTGACGTTTCGACAACCTGAGCAGACGTCATCTTCAGAGCCATGTGAATTGAGGATATTAACGTCTGGCTGTTGAGACCAAAGTTAGTGATTGGTGCTTTTCCATCCGTGTATTGATAGTGTATTTTTTGTTGGTGTATTGTTTGTAGTAGTCCGAACTGTAGGTCACGCATTCGTCAGAGTCCCTTTGCAGTCAATTCCATGATTTGTGACACGGATTTGTTGACATCACCATTTTTCGTCGCCCGTTTGTGTTCAGTCAGTCGTATGTTCAAATTCCTGGCAGTCTAATTCCTACTGCTTAGTGTCCGTCGCTAGGGCGCTCGTCTCTGTCTTTAACGTTTGTTAGTAGTTGTCGCAAAGTAGTACTGACAATTCACATGGCGAAGGTGACTTCCGCTCAGGTTGTCTAAACGTCAGTCATTGTCAACAACAACAACAGTTCTTTTCAGAACTACACTCACCCGGACGATCACACTCGACAGATTATTGATACTCCTGGGTTTAAACCATTTACAAGGTCTGTATTGATCATCAAAAATTACGGCTTCCCTTAAAACCAGACATCAGGGTTGTATAAACTAAGCTCCTGAATATATAATAGACGGGTTCACACTCATAGTTGCATCATGGGTAATCAGGGCAAGATGGTGGGAAATTCAAAGATTTGTATTGGAATTCAAAGCGACCTAATTCGTCCTGAATTCATATATTTGACACTTTCTCTTTAAAAGTGTAACGTATGAATTCAAAGACACAATAAGCTGAATCTGAAGTGCATAATAGTCCAAGATCAGTTTTTAGAAAACCTCAATTTTTCCATACATTTTCTGTAATTTTGATACTGTCGAATTACAGAAAATGTATGGAGAAATCAAGGTTTTCTAAAAACTGATCACGTACTTCTTTGCACTCCAGATTTAGTGTATTGTTTCTCTGAATTCGTAAGTTACACTTTTCAAAGAGAAAGTGTCAAATATATGAATTCAGGAAGAATTAGCTGGTTTTGAATTCCAATACAAATCTTTGAATTTCCCACCATCTTACCCATAATGCAACAATGAGCGTCAACCCGTCTATATGCGTCGATCGACAAGAGAACACAGGCACTCAACCTCAGGGAAAAGCTTTCGAATTAAAACCTAATATTTTTTTTTAGTTTGACGACTGAGAATATTTTCCGTGAATTAAAAAAAAAATAAAGAAAAAGAAATAATGTAACTTATAATAGCCCTTGTTCTCTTGTCAATCAGTTGATGTAGCGGGAACGTGTGAATAATTTTAAGGAGGCACTGACGGGCTACAAGTGTTCGCCAATATATATACCGCAATTGATTCCATTTTAAGGTGGCTCGACTGCATTTTTTGGGGGCGATACCCTCCAAGTTTGAGCATCAACTACGACGCCATTAACAATGCTATGGAAAAACGGTCTCCACAGCTGTATTAGACAAAGATGAAAATTTGTTAAGACAAGTGTTATATTGACATCGGAGTTTCCATAGCAACGTAATGACGCCATGTCGTTTTATACTTTCCGTCGTATATCTCGGCACCAGGAGGTTTTTTCGGTAATCGCTTAAGGGAGCTTGTACCTCCTCATAGCCGCCTCCATTATGGCAAGGATTGAGCAAATTCTATAAGAGGGTTTTAGAAATTTTTGGGGATGAAGTTTTCCGGGATTATAAATACAGTTTAAAACATACTATCGATAAATTGGCTAATATCTAAAGAAATCGATGCGCTTGGGGGATGCAGTTTCATCTCACAGTAGTTTGATTCCATTTGAAATCGTGTGTATTATTCGCGAGAAAGAAGGATTTGATTAGTGTGCGTTCAGCTGCTCTTGTTGCCATTTTTTATGAAATTCGGTATACGCCTACAAATGTGATGATAATTTGGAAACCGCTTGATAATTTTTTTAAAAAAATTGACAATCTCGAGATTAATCATCAATTTATATGGCCTGCAAGTTTCAAGGACATTGAAATTATGTAAGGCAATAAAATAGGGCCTCCAATGTATCAATTATTTCCCGCAGATTTTGTGTTTACAAGTGAGCGTCCTCATTATTCACGGGTTTTGTTTTCAAGTTTCATATGCACGTGCACAACTTTAGCAAAAAACTCATTTGCATCAACAAACAGAACGCTCGATTGCATTCAGAAGACTTTTTCGAAACATGCTAATAACTGACTTGAGAATTGCAATAACATTACACACTCGATGTCACGCTGTTACATGGAGCTAAACTTTTTATATCTTGCTCTGTTGTTCTGTGGAATAATACCTTTTTGTTTTCTGGACAGAGAGACGCTTGGCATGGCTGTATTACAGCGTAATAGCGTGATATCGAGTGCGTAATGTTGTTACAATTCTCAAGCCAGTTATTAGTATATTTCGGTAAATTTTTCGGAAAGCAATCGAGTGTTCTGTTCGATGCAAATTATTTTTTTGCTAAAGTTGTGCACGTGCGTATGGAACTTGAAAACAATACCCGTGAATAATGAGGACGCTCACTTGTAAACACAAAATCGGCGGAAACATTTTCAACTTTATCTAATACAGCTGTGGTAACCGTTTTTCCATAGCATTGTTAATGGTGTCGTAGTAAATGCTCAAACTTGGGGGGTATCGCCCCTAAAAAATCCAGTCGAGCCACCTTAAACGCAATGCCAGACATTGGTTAAATTGAAAAAATGATGAATACAAATTTGCCTTTCTAATTTCATCTTGTTTCTGGGAAACTCGCGAATTTGTGAACGAAAAAGAAACTTTCAAATATGAAGATAGTGCAAAATATTTCATTTTGAGCATCGTACTTCGTTTCAAAGTGTAAAATTACAATTTGACGTGTACTGACAAAGAAGAAATTTGCAATAAACTTGTTTTTGAAAAGCTGCCCTGTTAACATTCCAATGTGACTATGAAAATAAATGTCCAAATTATGAATTTACAGTTGATATACTGACAGTGCCACCTTAAAAATACAAACACCCACCACATCAACTGAGGTTATAACTGTAATGTTTATACCAGTACACGCTGAGCGATCGACCAAACAAAATCGTATTACCTTTTGTATTTGAAGTTTTTGTTAGCAATTATAGTACATTTTGACATTCGTTTTGCATAAAGATATTCACCGAAATAAAAACAACAACAACAACAAAAACAAGCCGTAAACTGAATCGTCAAATTATCAACCGTATAAATCAAACGATCGCTCAACGCCCAAATGGTGGCTGAGATTAAAATTGTCAGAATATATTTTACCTAAGAACTTCATCCCATTGCAAAACCTAATATACTTATTTTTTGGTTCAGACAATTAGTGGCCAGTCCGTGATACAGCAAAAACACAGTGAATAAACTTCAATATCCCCCGGTTCTTCATGTCAATTTGATGAGTAGATTCAGTCAATTAGCAGTCCCGGATCCGAGTTCGCTCTTCCGCAAAATCAATACATTTGATGCTAATACAAGTTAAAGTATTTTTTAGATGTTAGGCCACCATTTGTACATAAAATTTATAAACTAGCAAAGTTCTTATCTTTCAGGGATCGCTCCTGATTTGTCCATTCCAGTTTTGTCCTCTTGACTTGTTTCTTCAACCATCCAGTTTCCTGACTTTGACCTTCTTTGAAGTTCCTAAAAATATAAATAAACGATTAATAAGATAAATGTTCAATATTTTTTATTTTACAGACAACTAAGGTTTAAATTAGACGTGGTTTTTATTATTAGTTAATCGTCTACACAATACAATGAAAGAATAATTAACAAACCAGAATTTCAAAATCTCTGTTGTTTTCACATTTGTTTCATGGTCTAACTCCTGGTTGAACTATACTTTTTTTCTTTTTAAAGCATGCTATAAAATTAATCAGCCAGAGACTTTTTTGAAGGCCAGCTCCTCAGCTTATTGCAAGACAAACGTAATACCAAAACGCAGAGATGACGCCGTAACGGCGAAGAGAAGCTAAACGCACGTGTTCACTTCCTCGAGCAAAATTTTGTACTCTTTTACTGCGGACAAATGTAATTTTTTTGCGAAGCGACTCTTACCTTCGGTTGGATTTGCGGGGCGACCTTTTTTTCTTTGGCGGTACTCCTCGGAGTCTTCCAAGTTGCCTACAGAGCGCCAAACTTGCAAGACATCTTAACACGATCGAACACGACCCGCTTGATGTTCGGCGAGGGCTACGATTTCTCATGAATATTGATTAGAAACTTGAGCCAATTGCTGAAGAAAAAAAACGTTTGCACGCTTTTCAGTGATGAAAACGCGAAGAAAGAAAGAAAAACTCGTGGTAACAAAGTTTTCATTCAACAAGATAATTGTTTTTTTTTTCTTTAAATAAAGAGGTGCCATGCAACAGAAAGGCATGCAGACATCATAAATTTTCAAGCTACTTAAATACAGTGTTGTGACAGAAGAACATCAACGTTTTTGCATTTTGGACTACCAATGGATTTTTGTGTCATTTCTGATCCTCACAATGTGCCTTTTGTCAAATTTATCTGCACTTTCAGTCTATTGATTTAAAACTGTTGATTTTTTGGAAAGCAAAATTTCCAAGATGGCGGATTCAAGATTTCGGCTCTACAGATCAATGTCGTCATATGGCGTCCTTGTCTACCAATTATCTATCATTATCTGATAAAATTATAAAATTTATCTTGCAAAGTACACAATGAGCTACCTATTAGTCAGTAAGAGTAACTAAGTTGATAAATTAATAAAATGATACGCAAATATGATAAGTAAACATCATCAAAAGTTGACTTTTCAAGCGTCAGATCGAATCAAGAAATTGAAGGTTACCGTATGGTTTTTATAGGACAAGGAGCCAAACTGTTGATCGAAAAATTAAACGTAAAATGTGAAATGTTCCTTTATTTCGTGTGGAAGGATAAATAAAAATAAATTTGTGTTTGCGCAGTCTGTTTTGCTCTAATGCAGGCGCGCGGTAGGGTCGCAGCTCTTAGAAACCTCTATTTCCATTGGCCTTGTAAAACACAGCTGCTATTGTTTTTAGGGTTAGGGTCCATTGTTGTGTTGTTTGTCCTATTGTTATCTCTAAGGGTGGCAAGCCAATGGTGTGAGACCTTCTAAGAGCTGCGACATCACCCCAGACGCGACGGTATTTGTCACTTCTTTCCGAATTTGTTCAGGTTTAGTTTGGATAGAGTTTAGAAGTTACAATGCGGGGTACGAACAATGAAATACTAGGTGGTGGACAAAACACTGATCCCCAGTCCATGGACTACCGCGATAGACTACCCAAAAGGACTACCCTAACCCTAACCCTACTCCCTAGTACTCATTCCCTAGTACTCATTCCGGCGAAATAGTATATTTTAGGGGTAGGGTTAGGGTAGTCCATTTGGGTAGTCCATCGGGGTAGTCCATGGACTGGGGGTCAGTGTTTTGTCCACCACCAAAATACTGCTATTGCCGGGCATTGTTGTCTTGAGGATGTTGACCAGTTTATACATCAGTCACTTCTAGCAGTGCCCATCTCTTCCCGGGCATTAGTTGGGCATTTGCTCACGTTCAATTCCCAGGTCGGGATTCTCAGTGTACCCGGGCCATGTGACATCCTCGTGTTTTCGACCTCAAAGAATCCGAGCACCATTTCCGACAAGAAATTTCTTATTGTTGCGAATTTGCTCTAATCGGTCACTAGAGAAAAACTGAATGAGGGAAAATTAACTCTTTATTGACCTAGTTGCCCTCAAATAACTTTTGATGAGTCTAGATCAAACTGTGGCAAAAATGACGTTATAAGGGAAAATTCCAATCAATCCCCTCCCATTTCCAGCGCCTACCAAATGGACTAATAACTGAAGTCTTCTTAGTATCAGTTATCACAAAAATACGTTGCGGACCACACGAGGTTCCCATTTTAGCCTGCATAGCAGTCGTAATTTTGGGTCGTTATTCCTTTCCGAGAGTGCGGAAGGCTCGTGAAGGCATGGGGCGTTCCTTTTTGGCGCCCCATGCCTTCGCGAGCTTCCTGCGCATGCGCTCTCGCAAAGGAAACGACTGCTAATTAGGTTACTCCAATGTCAGAGAACTACACACTATTTATTTTAATTAGTGAAAAACAAAAGGTGTGACTGTGTAAAATGCATGCTTAGTTGTAAAAACAACATGTTTGTTTAATTAAGAAATTAAAAACACTACACGCAAGTTTTCTCGAAGATACTCTACTTGAAAATGTAATCCATATCTTTCTGCCCTGCTGTGATAAGATAACGACCCTCTTGAAGTCTTCTTAAACCCAATTAACTATAACCGACAAAAATAAGAGTTTGATTTTGACAGGGTGCACCTGTTGCAATTCAAGGCCAAGGAACTCCGTCCGTAAACAGGAAACTTCCATAGAAAAACAACTGAGACAAAAATCACGAAACACTCAAAGTTATTTATATACTAAAAATTTTCTTTTAGAAGTCTGTTTATCTTAGTTTATTAAAAATAAGAATGACTAGACAGTGTGGTCTTGCAAGAAATAAATTAAATCATTCAAAACATATAATCCGATAATAAGATTAAGGTAGGCAGGCTAGTGCCTTACCTTTCAAGTACATGTACCACAGAAGATAATATCACGGCAAATTGTTATGATGTTGAGGTCCTATTTACCAACATGTTATAAATTCCAATTCGACCCATAATTTTAGAGGGCCACCCTAATATAATTAACCTAGAGTTAGCTTAGATAACAAAAATAACAACGAGAATCGACAGGAAATTATTGGAGTCAAACGTTTTGCGAAAACATTAAACACAAATATTTAGAACGATTGAAGGGACGGATGTAAGCAATACTGAGGAATTTCCAGTATGAATAAAGATCCATTTATTTGTGAACATTGGCTTCCATCATTAATTATTAAAATACAATTTTGATCTTGTCCCATGGGTCGGGCATTTGGACTCTTTCAGAAACCCCACCATGGGGATTTGTACATATAAGCTGACCCCACCATGGGGCATTTGCAACATTATTTTAAAAAAAGACAAACCCCGGACAAATGCCCGGGGGGATAAGCGGGCTTGGAATTGACGTAGCCATTAGTTCGATTGGTACGTTCGAATCGAACTCACCGAAAAGTTTCAGTTCGATTATGTTCCATTGCCGAACCAATCGGAAATCAATCGAACGATTGGAGTTCGATTGAGTTCGATTGATTTTTTGTTCGGTTTTGTTCGATTGACAACGCCGGGTAAACGGGATTAAACAATAGCCCAATTTCAATATGTTAAAATTCAACTTGAAACAAAAGACATCACTACGAAGCTTAAGGGAATGATAGTAGGGATTTATATGGGTTATTCCCCTATGCCTCGTAGTGATGTCTTTTGTTTCAAGTTGAATTTTAATATATCGAAATTGGGCTATTACAAGTCAATAATATTCTTAAAATAAAATATTTCTAAATGTCAATTTTCAGCTAAAGTTTTGAAGAATAACCTATAAAGGAAATCGCGGTCGCCAGCGTACTTCAACCGAGATTTGACGCCTGGGTACTGTAATGTATCAGTCCCTCTTCCCCCCCCCCCCCCCCCCCCCCCCGGGTATTTGTCGGGCATTTATTTTCGTTCGAATCCCGGGGTCGGACATTAGCCTCAGCGTTCCTCGGAGCATTTGACATCCTCGTGTTTTCGACCTCAGGAATCCTAGCTCCATTTCTGAAATTTGTTGCGAGTTTGCTCTAATCGGTCACGAGAGGAAAACTGAGGCCGGAACAAACTTGTCTGTTGACCTAGATTGCCTTCAAATAACATTTGGATGAGTATCTAGATTTGAAGAATTTTCCTTCTTTTTTTTTTCTATACCCCAGACCCTAAAACCGTTTCCTCGAATATGAGGAAAATGGTTTCTAAAAATTGTTCCTCTTTTATAATACACTCAAATATCTTTTTAAATTTAGCGTGATTGCTGCGGGTGTTCCTTGCAAAACTCTAAACAAGCAAACACCTAATCCGATAACAGGATTTAAAATATCTCAATTAAGGCTTTAAATAACCGTTGAATGTATCGATTTCGGTGGAAAAAACATCTGCAATACATGTTTTTAATTGGAATAATCGTGTTAATTTAGAATCGTGAGAAATTGCTTCCACACTTATATCATGATCATATGTTCTCTTCTTTGCCTTTCTTCTTTAGTTATTTGGAATCTACTGACGTCGGCTTGCAGCAAAGACCACTGGCCGTTCAAAAGCCGATTAACGCTAATCTCGGAATTATAAACTAAGTGAATACTTAGTTATTTTATATAGGGTTAGGTCAACTCAAAAATGAAGGCAAATAAAGCTGACAACAATGTACTATTGACGATCATGCCGATTGCCCTGAAGTTCATCAATCGACTTTTAGGTTTTTTTTTTGCTCTACTGTAGTTTCTCGGGAATCATTCGGGATTGGCTTAGATTAAATGATTTTAAGAACTATAGGGTTTCAAAAAATAACATTTTATCGTTAATACTTAAATTTCCATCAGGTGAAAAAATCCTTTATTCTTAATACATGCCTGAAGTTGAAAATTGGGACTGATAATCTTAGAATTCCATTCTCCGAAATCATTATTCATTGAAATAAGTAACCGTGCATGAAAATGCTAATTCCAGAGAGCGCCGAAAATCAAAATTCAAGAAAAATCCCCAATTTTATCTTGTAACATATTGAAAAATAAATGGTGCCATGTAAAAGTACTGCTAAAGAGGTTTCATTTGAATGGTCACACCATAGGATTTCGCCCACAGACTCAAAAGTTAGAACAAATGGTACCATGCAAAAGTACTGCTGAAGAGGTTTCATTTGAATGGTCACACCATAGGATTTCGTCAACAGACTCAAAAGTTAGAACAAATGGTACCATGCAAAAGTACTGCTGAAGAGGTTTCATTTGAATGGTCACACCGTAGGATTTCATCAACAGACTCAAAAGTTAGAACAAATGGTACCATGCAAAAGTACTGCTGAAGAGGTTTCATTTGAATGGTCACACCATAGGATTTCATCAACTGACTCAAAAGTTAGAACAAATGGTACCATGCAAAAGTACTGCTGAAGAGGTTTCATTTGAATGGTCACACCATAGGATTTCGTCAACAGACTCAAAAGTTAGAACAAATGGTACCATGCAAAAGTACTGCTGAAGAGGTTTCATTTGAATGGTCACACCATAGGATTTCATTGGCAGACTCAAAAGTTAGAACAAATGGTACCATGCAAAAGTACTGCTGAAGAGGTTTCATTTGAATGGTCACACCATAGGATTTTATTGGCAGACTCAAAAGTTAGAACAAATGGTACCATGCAAAAGTACTGCTGAAGAGGTTTCATTTGAATGGTCACACCGTAGGATTTCATCAACAGACTCAAAAGTTAGAACAACACGACATGTCACCATAACTGACTCTGGGAGTGAAAGGGAAATTTCATCCACAGATCGACCAATTAAAACGTGGAGTTTCATTACGCGAGATTTGAATCTGGCACTTTAAATTATATATTTGGTCTTGATTGAACCACTTATGCAAAGCTCGAAATCCGTTTTAGATACTAAAGAATAACAACACTGATATAATGCTTCAGATCTGTGAAGAGCCCTCTTGTGGATGGGCTGTTAACTAAGTGGCTCGCCTGGATTTTTTGGGGGCGATACCCCCCAAGTTTGGGCATTAACTACGACGCCATTATTATAAACAATGCTATGGAAAAACGGTCACCACAACTGTATTTGATAAAGATGAAAATTTGTTAAGACCAGTGTTATATTAACATCGGAGTTTTCATAGCAACGTAATGACGCCATGACGTTTTTTACTTAATCTTGCACCAGAAGGTTTTTTCCGGCAATCGCTTAGGGGAGCTTGTACCTACCATAGCCACCTCGATTATGGCAAAGATGGAACAAATTCTATAAGAGCGTTTTTGAAATTTTTTCGACGTAATTGGCTAATATCTAAAGAAAACGATGCGCTTCGGGGATGCAGTTTCATCTCATAATATAGTTTGATTCCATCTGACATCGTGTGTGAAAAAGTGAGTGGGATTGCTTTGGCCGATTGCGAGAAAGAAGGATTTGATTGGTGTGCGTTCAGCTGCTCTTGTTGCCATTTTTGTATGTAACTTAGTCTACGCCTACAAATGTGATGATAATTTGGAAGCCGCTTGATAATTTGTTTTTGTAAATTTGGCAATCTCGAGATTAATCATCAATTAATATGGCCTGCAAGGGATCAAGGACATTGAAAACATGTAAGGCAATAAAATACGGCCTCCAATGTCCCAATTTGTCCAGCAGATTTTGTGTTTACAAGTGAGCGTCCTCATTATTCACGGGTATTGTTTTCAAGTTTCATATGCACGTGCACAACTTTAGCGAAAAATTCATTTGCATCGATCAGAACGCTCGATTACTTCCCGAAGAATTTTCCCAAACATGCTAATAACTGGCTTGCGTTACGAATAGCAATGACAACAGTACTGTTGAAGACAACGTCGGAAACGTTTTATCAAGTGGGATGCAGAAATAACACGCTTTGACAGTGATTGTCTCACTCTGGTTATTTGTTAGAACAGGCGTAGCATCTTTTCCTTATTTAGATATAAAATAGCGCAAAGCAAAATCCTTTCTCGCAATCGGCCAAAGCAATCCCTCTCACTTTTTCACACACGATCTCAGATGGAATCAAACTGCTACTATGAGATGAAACTGCATCCCCGAAGCGCATCGTTTTCTTTAGATATTAGCCAATTATGTCGATATGTTTTTCACTGTATTTAATTTATAATCCCCAAAACTTCATCCCCAAAAATTTCAAAGACGCTCTCATGCAATTTGTTCCAACTTTGCCATAATCGAGGCGGCTATACGAGGTACAAGCTTCCTTAAGCGATTGTCGGAAAAAGGCTTCTGGTGCAGAGAAATACGACGGCAAGTTAAACACTTCATGGCGTCATTACGTTGCTATGGTAACTCCGATGTTAATATAACACTGGTCTTAACAAACGTTTCATCTTTATCTAATACAGCTGTGGTGACCGTTTTTCCATAACATTGTTAATGGCGTTGTAGTTAATGCTCAAACTTATATAACTGGCGTTTAATCGAACTACCAATACAACTACTTGGATATTGTTCACATGCCACATGCCACAGTGAATCGGCTCAGCAGCAGATCAAGAGGAATCAAGATGTGGATTTTGGCCTTGTCAAGTGTTGAAAAAAGCGTCGTCAGTGAGGGACCAGCAGCTAATCCTGAACACTCAGTAGAATGGATAGGAACTTAGTTAAGAGTCTCTTTGACTCAAACTTTCTCCTTGAATTGGTTTAACAGTTCGTTACAATTCAGTGTCTACTCAATGTTCTGTTTAAAACTTTTCTCACGTAGCGTTTATCTGGGCTGAGAACTACTGACTGTCAATCAATGTCATATTCATGTCAAACTGTAAAACGCAGTCCCACGCAGACAAATCATTAACATATATTCCTTCGATATGTAAATAAAATCAATTAATCATGCAATCAATCAATCGACTTTGTTTAACGAGGGTAATACTTAACAGTCTCAGAGACTGACAAACCTGTGGCCCTCGAATTCCGGATCGAATTGGAATTCGGAAATGTTGGTTTTTGTGGAGGGGGGGAAACCGGAGTACCCGGAGAAAAACCCTCGGAGCAAGGATGAGACCCAATAACAAACTCAACCCACATATGACGCCGGGGCCGGGAATCGAACCCGGGCCACATTGGTGGGAGGCGAATGCTCTCACCACTAATATACACCACTACACCACCCCTGTCAGTGTCAACAACACACACTTTATTACCATACCCTACATTACAAAGAACATTTTTACAATATAGAATTATAAACAAAAATACTTAGGCAATATTACCCAGAATAACTAAAAAGCTAATCGAGCTGAGTAACAATAAATAATATTTATAAATGGGAGATATAGGTCGAAGCTGACTTCTCTTTCAATTTTCACTAACGTTTCGAAAATGCTCAACCAAAACAAAAACAACAAGAGAAATATAAAAAATTACAAGGTGAAAATTTATCGTAAGGTTTACACATTTGTAGAGAAGATAAAAGTGAAAATTACATTTGAAATTCGTTACCCATGTAGAAAAACCAGGTGTCAAGCTTTTTCATCACAAAAACAATGAACTGCAAGGCTGATCTAACCACGTAAAAAAGTAAAATTTGCGAGACACCATCACGACAGAAACCGATAAAGTAGGATCGTAACCGTGGACAATTGTTTTCGTTGTTCATTCATTTTTTGGCTGGTTAAGTCTCTCGTAGATCCTACGTATCATTAGCAGCATTATCGTTTGCGGTCTTCTGCAGTTTACTTTTATTTTTCATCACCGACCTGGCCTGATTGGCTAAGTTTAGCTCAACTCTTTCCATATTATTAACAATTATGTGCTAGCAAGCGAAGTCGTATTGCACCTAGGGGATAAGTGTCACCCACAAGGTTGACAATTAAATACTTTCATTATCTTGACTAGACATCCATGAGAGCATAAGGCCAATAGTAATCAAAGTGTGTAAATAATTAATGATCGTAAGTACTTTTACAAGCGAAGCGTTGCTCAGTGAAATATAGATGAGCTAGAATTTCCACGAAATATCAACTGGTCAGAAGGAAGTATAATTCGGTCACTATCGGATAAACATTCTAAGAAAGAGTACGAGTAAAAGGCGAGCCAACAATCTTTTTAAATGTCCCATGATTCAGATATAAGTCTTATTACATATTACATTCAACCCCCACACCCTTAACGGAGTTTTTCTTAATATTTAAATGTAGGATCTATAAACATACGAAACGTTTCATTGCTGGCATATTTATTGTTTTGCACCAGTTGCCTCTGTTCCAAAAGGCAGAAAGCTGCAGTATCACCGTTTCAATAAGTGTCCCACGAGTGACCGCATTTTGGCTTTGTGTAATAAGTTCTTGACGATCGCTGCACTTCGGAGCATTATTGGCGTTATTAAGCGATTGGATCGATAATATAATATTCGTAATAATCTGGCGAGAAGGATTGCACGCGGGCTGCTAACGACTGAGAAGAGATGCTCTTCGAAACTTTGTTTCCTTAAAGATAGATTGTTTCTTTTTTCTTTTTATCAGGAACTTGACGGTTCAGAAAATGAATGGGTCTGAAACAAGCCCCCGGAACTTTGGCCTCCTTGCTCTCTGCCTTTTCAAATCTTTTCACAGCTTTCAGTTCCAATGAGAGCTTTAGAACGTTGTCTTTATTAGCAGCGGCTTTTTTCTTAGGGATAGTTCTTTTCAGTTTCGCCCCCTGAGAACCGCGAAATTCCCGGCTAAAGAAGCCATAAATAATGGGATTTAGAACGCTGTTTGAGTAGGTAAATAGTCGGCAAAGGACTGATATTAGAGGGAAGTATTCGTTGTCAGCACCTTGACCAAAATCAACCCAAAGCCAAAGGACTTGATTTGGAAACATGCTCAACGCGAAAACCGTCACAACCAGGACGAACATTTTGGTGACACGAATGTTTTGCTCTTTCTTTTGAACGGAGAGTCTATTGAAAGAATGTCTACTTGAAAGAGATACATTCGATGTCGTACTTTCTCTGCTTATTACACTTTTAGATCGGTCCCTAAGTAGCTCGCTATCTTGGAATTGGGCACATAGGGTCTTGACCACCAGACTGTGAAGTATGACCATTAGAACAAGAGGTATTCCATATTGAACAAGAAAGAGAGCCAAAGTGTAGGCTTTCCTGTAATGCGGGACAGGAGACGGCCAATTCTCGTTGCACTGATCTCCTTCTAGCCTCAGAACAACAGCATAAGGTAGTGTAAACAGAAAGGAGATGAAGTGAATCGCGAAGATACATCGCTTGATGTGGGTTTTCGTGATTCGCAGCGCTTTGAATGGGTGCATCACCGCCCGATACCTGTCATAACAAATCATGGCCAAAGTCAAAGCAGATGAGGTGGAAAACAGGGTCTGAAAGGGCCAAACAAGTTTACATAATGCTCTTCCAAAAACCCATCTGTCGCCAAACTCCTCGTAAGCCCAGTCGAAAGGAATGCTCAGTGTGGGTGTTATTACGTCGCAAAGAGCCAGGTTAAGAACTAAAAGGATGTAAGATGTTTTACGAATCCTTCGTCGGGAACGGATGATATGTACCACCGCTGTGTTGCCGACAATGCTCAAAACCAGAATAATGACGTAAAGCACATATTTCGCGATACGAACTGAAAAGTTAGTGAAGACTGAATCTTCGACAGCGGTTGAATCCGCTAAAGTACACGTGCAATTCCAATCGATCGTTGGGGTAGCAGTTTGGTGAGGAGCTGACCGCGTTTGATTTTCCATGATTATCAGGGAATGCTAGGACGCTGCCTTGTTAAGTTGAATATTCAGAAATGGTTGGATGTAGTCCAGAGATCTGTATCTTACTGAGAGTATCGTTTCTTAGGTAATACTCCAAACACGTCTGAATAGATTTCTAATCTTCAACGTACATGCAGGACTTTCTCACAAGTCTGTTTTCGGAAAAAGACTTGACTGATTGGCAGTAACAAGACCAAGGTTACGTAAAGATCAGTTAGTCTTCTTGTATCATCCAGACCAGAGAACCTTGGCAGTAATCCATTATGATAAATAACCGCTTTAACTTAAACCTTTAGTTGTCATGTGTTTACAGCTTCTACATTATTGCGTGTATATAATAAAATTTAATACGCCCGATTGTAGGTTTAGGTAGAAAGGGTCATGGCCCCTTAAAAAAACACGAACATCAAAATTTTCCCATCTGAACTGAAACACGAAAGAAAATTACCATGATTATTTTTAGCATTTTAATGTTAAAACAATCCGTGGAAAGCAAGACACTTAAATGATTAATTGGATCAAAGTTTAAACAGGTTTGGGAAACTACCTATCACTAGCACTTCACCTGAGCGTCGAATAAACCTCTCCTCCCTCCCATCTCATTATGAGTTATCGCAAGTAAAAACTTGACTTTTTATTGGCCCCTGCTTACGAAGCCGTCGTACTGTCTCCGTACGTAGATAAGCGAGGAACCATTTTTATTATCGAGGGGCTTGGAATGCGTGTGGGGTTGAAAGAAAATCTCCCAGAGCTTTTGAAGAGAAAAAATATATATCGTGTACACGTAAAAACTGAAATATCTGGCGAACTAGTAAAAGAAAATTCATGCATAACCTCCAGACGCAAAAAGAATTCGTGCTGAAAATCCGTGCTGAAAAAAAAACCAATCACAATCATAATTTGCTCACACACTAGTTTTTCACGCCGGTCACCGCATTTGGCTCAAGTTCTCATTGGTTTATTGGATTTTACTGAACGCCTTTGAAAAGCGCTCTAGTAAACCGGCAAACGAAAAAAAAAAAAAAAAAAATAGGCACCTGGTTAGGACTCATCATCATGGCATAGCCGTCGGGCAGTAACATGCCCTTTACAACCGAGGCGGATGCAAAGCAACGCCGATCATGACTTTATTGCTGTTTTTGAAAAAGACTTCGGAAACTTTATCACAATCCTTCAAGTTGCGGTTTCCTTATTGGTAATACTATTTAATGTGGTGTGTGTAACCGCATAACGATGCCTTCTCAATCAGTGCAGCATATATATCCCGGAGGGAGTCCCATATAAAAATGACGGGGTGCTCGTCGTACCTTTTAGGGGTCAAACTTGCAGTTTGGTACCGCTTAGGGTGCTAAAATCTTAAAGTGCACCTAAACCCCAATTTTTTTCTTTTAGTCTACTCAAGTAATATATCAAACATGAGACACAGTGTTTCATCACAAGATCAAACACTGAGAAGAGAGTTGAAAATACGACGCGCAGCGGAGTATTTTTGACGAACTTCGAGGTGTTTGATCTTGTGATGAAATACTGTGTCGAATGTTTGATATTACTTCTCAAACAAAATGATTTTAGAAGGAGAAATTAAGGATGCAAAAACGAGGAGTGTTTCATCTGATTTCCAAACACTCATTAAACATTAATTTCCTTTGTATTTTCTTCATGAATTATTAATGAGTTTGAGAATGTACGTTGAAAAGTCAAATAGTGAAATATTTCTTGTTTTTAACGTCGCGTTAGTGGGTTATAGAGAATTTACTAAATGCTAATTAGATGACGTCAAATGCAGACTCGTTTATTATACAACTACTTGTTTCCACCTCCAAGCAATATTTTTTTTACAAATCAATTGACTATAAACAGTTTTTATTAGTATTTCTTAAATTTATTATCCTTAAGCTCTGAACTGCGTATTGTAAATTGAAGTAGAAATAATGGTAAAGTCTGCATTTGACGTCATCTAATTAGCATTTCGTAAATTAAAATCTCTATAACTCAATAACGCGACGTTAAAAACAAGAAATATTTCACTATTCGACTTTTCAACGTACATTGAGTTGATTAAAAGAAAAAAAATAGGGTTTAGGTGCACTTTAAATGACCACTGTTAGAATTATCGCGGTTCCTTTTTGGGCATTTTGCCGAGGAAAAGGACAGATTGAAGCTATTTGTCAGTCAAGTGTTTTTTTATTTTTGTCTCATTAGTTAATCGCTATTACAAATTATTAAAGCGTCAGTTCATTTGTTGGTACCTCTTAGGGGTTAAAATCCATTCGAGCCACGCCCATCAAACGAGATTCTCGTACCTTTTAGGGTGTTTCGAAAATTTCCGACAAGCACAGTGCATGCACCCCTGTCATTTTTATATGGTAGTTCCCCCCAGGGATATAAAACGCTTGCCGTGTCATCAGTCTACGTCCCTTCTTCACTTAGCATGTCCCAGGCGTTAAGATTGTGGTAATCGACAGTATCCGTCTACTAATTATTAACTACAAATTCTAATTTTTAAAATTCACTAAATCTTCAATACTTCTTATTTCTCTAAATTTTACCAATCCTTTGAGAAAAACTATTTCGTCCCAAACATCATCCCAAAATGTACAAAACATCCCATAATATAGTTTTTTTAAGCATAGGGTGTTTGGATTGCTTGAAACGTGAACGAGATATTTCCATTAAAGCCATGTCAAGTGGCGGAAAAATGGCATTCAGGTTTACGTCCGCCTTAAAAGCTGGCGCGCAAACGAGCAGGGAAAACGAAAGGAGAATGGGAAGAGGGGGTGAGAGTTCTCTTGCCTCAATCTCTTTCGCGCCTTTCCAATCCTCCTTCATCAGTTCTCACAGTATTTTTTCCTTCGCGCACAACAAAAGATGCTGCTCGGTATCTCTCCTCCTCCCTCCTGAAACTTGAAATTCTTAAACTCGAAAATCAGATCCATACCACGGGTATTACGTGCAGTATCTTGTCCTGCACAACCTTGGCCTATTAATTCGCTGACATTATATTAACCAGGTATCGCTTCTCCCGCCAGCAATGTCTTACTTCTGGTGGCAATGGACATTTGGCATATATAGTAAATAATCCCGCAGTAAACCATGCTTGTTTAATTAAAGTAAACTGCAGAAGACCGCAAACGATAATGCCGCTAATGATACGTGGGATCTACGAGAGACCTAACTTAACCAGCCAAAAAAATGAATGAACAAAAACAATGAACTGCAAGGCTGATCTGACCACGTAAAAAAAAAAAAGTAAAATTTGCGAGACATCATCACGATAAAAAACCGATAAAGTAGGATCGTAACCGTGGACAATTGTTTAGTTGTTATTGCAACTCATCAGCAACTCAACTCATTGTCCACGGTTACGACCCTACTTTATCGGTTTCTATCGTGATGATGTCTCGCAAATTTTACTTTTTTTCTTTTTTACGTGGTCAGATCAGCCTTGCAGTTCATTGTTTTTGTTCATGCTTGTTTACCCGGGTAAATGCGGTCACGTGTACTTTTATTTTCCAAGGGGAGAGGGGGGGGGGGGGGGGGGGGGGGGGGGGGGGGAGGCGGTTGCTTGTTTTCTCGTTTAGGGGTGTCAATTACGGAGTTCTTTATCACTCAGTCACTGGGTATTCAGGAACGCCAACAGTTTTTAGCCACGTCTCTTTTAGAATGACGCGCGAAGATTTATTACAATAAATTTAAACCAGTCCTATAAAAAGTGAAACTTTAGATTAATAGATGGGAATTAGGACTGCATGGTAAACTTACCTTTTAAAATTTACGGTCAGACGTACTAGATGTATCAGTTTTCGTGATTAAAGAGATATTCGCCGCGGCGGTAAAAGTGTACCGTGAAACCGCACCTAATCGCTCGTTATACTATCAGCTCTTCCTGAGGAGGCGTGGTGATCACTTGGCTTAAAGTGCATCAGACGTTCGATCCGGAGATCAGTCCGGTCGTGCGCGAAAGAGAAGATCTGTGGGATCGAGAACGAGTGTTTTCTGCCTTCATGTTGTTCCCTTTGACAGAAACCTTTACATTGTTTCTCTCCGACAAAGTATATAAATGGGTACCACGCCACATCCTAACAAAATAGTCATGTCTTCATCTGTGAGGCTACGTTGATGGGGGAGTGAAACACGAGCATTTGGTTAAAAAGACCGGCTTTTGAATATCTTAAGGAGCAATGTCACCTATTTTTAGTATCGAGGGAAACCTGAAAATAATCATGGTCCAGATTTGTTAACACATACTCTACTATACACAGAAACCTGCATTAACTGTCTTTGGTCAGTTGAGAATAGCCATGATGGCAATGGTTGCAACTTGAAAGTTCTTCCCGCGTGTCTTGAAAAAATCGCTATAAAATTGATTGTTGTTATTTTCTTCTTTCGAGGAATCACTTGATATTTTTATCTCGGTGTTCCAAGAGCAATTTCATGAATGAACAAAGGTAGTAAATTAATATTTTCAGTGCAGCTTTGACAAAAATACAGCAAAAATTCCGTCACATTGCCCCTTAAAGTTTACGGTGGTAAATTTACCTTAAAAAGTTATCAACTACGCTAATAAAACAAACTTTTCAGATAATATAAGGGCCTATGATGCAATTCGATATGGTAATATGTGAACATCATATTGAGTCTCAGGCATGTGATATTAATATAGATTTTGTTCGTGGTTTTCCCTTTTTATTTTTGCTTTTTATTGTGAAAACTACACGCAGTTTGCTCATCCGGAAATAACCTTTTCCATAGTCCAAATCCATTTTCTTTAATTTTCTCAGTTGAATTGAGAAGATACTACTTGTGTGGCAAATCAACTCCATATGAAAATATTTTACAAAACTCCTGCAGGGAAATTATGGCTCGAAGTTTCATTCATCTGGTAACAGTATGTAGAATGCAGAAGTGAAGAAAAAAAGGACTCGAGGAAAGTACTCATTGGCCCGGTTTTGACCAAAGTGTTTCAGATAATTGAAAGTAGATTCAGTCATATAATGCCCGCCAAAGTCCATCCAAACCTTTAATGATACTTGCATGTTAGAAAGCGTCTTTTTTTTTATAAAGCCCCTAACTTTTGTGATAGCTAGCCTGAGCCTTTGCCAAAGCCTTTAAGCTGTCAGCTAAGAATTAAAAAGATAAAAAATGGCTAATCATTTAACTCATAGCTGAGAAGCGAAAGGCTAACTGGGCCTTTGCCAAGTTTGAGCTGTCACGGTAAGTGAATAGATGAAAAATATCTTTTAGTAAACGTTCAATTCATAGCCGAGAACCGAAAGGTTAACGGAGCCGGATTTTCCCGGCAAAACCTTTAAGCTGTCAGCTAAGATTAAATAGATGAAAAATAGTTAAACGTTTAACTCATGATCATAGTATAGCTGAGAACCGAAAGGTTAGCTGATAACTGAGATTCTAGGATCTCTGTTTAGTCCCTCTTTCAGTAGAAAGTCATGTTGTCACGAATGAAGCGGCAGCTACTTAAAGTCTTTTAAGCATCTTTTAAAGATGAACCGATTGGGACACAATATATACTATCACTGACGGTTGATTATTGATAAAATAAAATAAACAGGAAATTTATCTCCCGTTTTCCATATAAATATGCCGGATCTCAACATTTTGATTAAAAACTTTATTTGAGCGAAATCCAAACAGGCTTGTGAAAAGCAATGACCCATGTCTCCCGCAACGTTTATCCCCTGGGGTACTCGCATATAAAAATGACGGGGGCTCGTGCTTGATAGAAATTCTCGAAAAGCACCCTAAAAGGTACCAGATGGGTACCCATCGTTTGGAGGGTGTGGCTCAAATTGATTTTTACACCTTACTGTAAGAGGTACCAATTCTAAACGTTCATGTCATAAAATTTGTAAATGAAAGGACCACTCGACATATTAGAAGTACTGGATCCTTGTGAAGGATCTGATCAGCAGAAATAATTATAAACAAATAAAATGAAAGGCTGATCGTACAGTAAGGAATATATTTTTAACCGATTAATTTCGAAAGGCACGGCCGTTCTTCTTCAGGGTATAACCATACTGGTATAGTACGGTTATACCCTGAAGAAGAACGGCCGTGCCGTTCGAAATTAATCGGTTAAAAATATATTCTTTACTGTACGATCAGCCTTTCATTTTATTTGTTCATGTCATATTTCTTTCGGCTCAATATCCTGTAAGGTATCTCGATTATTCTTACTGTGGTCATTTTCTATTTTAGCACCATAAGCGGTATTAATCTACAAATTGTTACCCCTAAAAGGTACGACGAGCACCCCTGTCATTTTTATATGGAAGTCCCCTCCGGGAGTTTCTTCCAAACTTGCAATTCCATTCATGCATTACGAGGTTGTTAATTCTTTCAGGTCCTTCGGCCATTCCGGCTAGTAAACAGACCCACCGGCTGACACGCAATAGAACGGAATTCGGTGTTGACTTCTTTAAGCTTCTCTTGGTCCTTCTACGGCAACGGCTAACACCGGTTCCTGATCCTGTTATACAATTGCACCGGCTGACACGCAGATGATAAAGAAAGCAGGACGACTGTAGATAGGAATTCGGTGTTGACTGTTTTAAAGTTCTCTAATGACAGTTCTACGCCAATTGATCGCGCTGGTTGTCATTTTTGACCATTTAAATGAAAGCTGCTGAGCAGTACTTTGCCATGGTAGAGTTTCTACTGCGATAGTTTTATCAGAAAAAGGAAGTTTTGGAATGTTTTTTGAGTTTTGAACTTGCCCAAAAGGGGTTATATAATAAGCTTTGCAATAAAAAGATCGCTTTTTTGCCAAGAATTCCAAGAGGATGTACTTAATTAAACCTCCATTCTTGAAAGTAACACTCTGCGTCATGCTGGCCTGTAGACAGCGGAATCCTGAAGACTTAACTCTTACCATGCAGTTTGTCATTTTGACGTTTTCGAGTCTTAGCGAATCTGATACACGGTTCAACATCGTTTGAGTAGAAAACACATTCAACATTTTAAAACGACTGACTGAGGTCGCTCAACAAGTTGCAATTTGTTGAACGTTTTAGAGCCTGTCCCTATTTTGGTTCAACAACGTTTAACATGTTCAAATGGCCTATTTCAACATTCAACATGGCATGATATACTGTTTAGCATTTGTTAAACAGCCGTTACAACATCTGTTATCAAAAAATGTTGAATCGTATATCATAGGCCGCGTTTTATAAGTTTAACTAAATGTCAAAATGAAAGCCTTAAGAGGTTGCCTTAACTTTTATAGGATTAGTGACAACTAGTCATGTTTTCGTCAAAGGTCTCCGTAAAATCCGACAAGAAGCACTGACATGGTATAAAATGTGATCTGTTTATAACCGAAAGTCTGCATGGAACTTCTTCATAATGATTTAGATAAATTTAAAGACATTCATTAGGCATGCATTTGCTTGCTTTTAATTGTGAGTTACTAATGCCGTTTTGAAGACATATAAACGAAAAATCTTGACTCTGTTTACCCTCTTAAGCTCATTTAAACCCTGTTGAGAACGATTTAAATTTCCATTGCTACTCACACGTACAGAATCAGTTTATGTGTGGTATATCGGCACCTGGTATAAATAGTATTATACTCATTTTTATCTCATTTTTTTAAACGTTGTGGCTGGGATTGGCCAGAAGTTTAAGAAGTCACTATGCCAAGAACGTACCCAAGCTGAGATTTAGTAAGGCCGTCTCTATTTACCATTTAACAATAAGCTAAACTGTAAATGAGTCTTTTCTATTTTAAAATAACAAGCATTTATTTCATACTTATTGAGATTTTCTATTGAAATTTCGGCGTGTGAAAACCCCGTTTGGGGTTCGCAACCAATTAGAATAGCGAAACGACTTTCTCACACGTGATACGAACCAACTCCGTGCGTAAATACCGTACGCCCGCACTGCCCATGAAGCAAAATGCTAAGATCTAGAGCGTCCAGCCAAGCTCAATCGCAACCCCAAAAATTAGGCGCCCTTATCAGTCGTACATATGTTGTGGTGCAATTTTGTTCTTGGTGCAAATTTTATTTTCCTTTGTTTTTGGGTATGGAAATGTATGATAATTTGTGAGAATGAGTTTTAAAAAAAAAAAAAATAAATTTGCACCAAGGACAAAATTGCACCACAACATATATAAAAGAGTGCATTGATGACTTGTATAGAGCCGTGCCACACAACCGTATTGCATGAACTTTTTGCCCTTTTTGAATAATTCCCGTAAATTTCATTCTATTCTACTCTGGCCATAAGCAACCTGTACATCGCTGATTTTGGCTGAAATGACAATTATAATTTTTATTAACAATAATTGGAAATTAGACAAACTAATGTTGTTATTATTTTATGTTAATATTTTTGGTGAGATTTCATTTATTGGCTGTTAGCTTGCGGCTGTCGAAGAAATATCGATCACAAACATTTAATCGCACCAAAAAATCTTAATATTTTTATAGCTATGTGGTAGACATTTCATCAGAAAAAAAAAATCAAAAAAGGCCAATCCTCAAAATTCAAGTGAATTCCCGCAAACATTGCATCCTACATGGTAAACTGGCCAGTCCACTAAGATGCTGAGTAGATGTGTTTACCTTTCTCCTGGGTTGGTGGGGGAGAGGTTCTCCCAGTAAAAGTGACGGGAGTGAACATTGAAAAATTTTGATAATTCCCCTAAAAGATATCAGAATCTCGTTTTGTGAATGTCGGCTCAACTAGCTTCGTTTTCACCCCCAAGAGGTACCAATTCTAAAACAACACATGTCATATTCTGCCATGTTTTTCGGCTCAACGCCTTAAGCGGTACCTGAATAAATCGACACATTTTGCCCCCTGAAAGGTACGACGATCACCCCAGTCGTTTTTAAATGGGAGTCCCATCCCCCCGGGACCTTCTATGGACACATGCGGGAAGACTCACCGTTCAGCTGTCGAATACCTTTTAGTTATTCTATTTACATGTACTACTAATGCTACTCCAAATAATCTTATCTCCGATATTTCTGGTATGTTGCGCGGAATGCTATGCAACCTGCCTTCATTTTCATAAACAGCGCCTTTATATTTACAACTGCATCATCACAATTAACGATTAGAAATTTCAACCAGGTTATTTTTGTTTCAAATAATTAACAAGCAGTTTCTCTTAGTTCTTCAAGAAGTTTATGTAAGTCGGAGTTAGTGAGAAGTATCTCTTGAAACCACGCATCCTTGATAACATTCATATCTTCTGCTTTATCGTTGCCAACAGCGACGTCCAATTCATGTCCATGTGTTTTCTTTCCATCCCATTTATGAACAGAACAGATTGGAACAGACCCAGAATTGTTGCATGGACTTGACTGCTTGGGAGGAGAACGGGGTCGTTGATTGTCCGATGAACTCCCGCTTATTTTGCGCGCAAATTTCCGAGTCCCACTGCTTATCTTTCTCAAGGGGTGCATCACAGTTGTGCGACCAATCCTTGCAAAGCCAGATCTAAATTCCTTGCTTTTTAAGGCGTAAATAAATGGATTTAAAACGCTGTTTGCGTAAGTACAGATTCGGCAAACCGCGGAAATGTAATGAAAATAAGCATTGTCCCCTCCATTTCCGAAGTCGACCCAAAACCAAAGAACTTGATTCGGAAACATGCTGATTGCAAATACCACCACAACGATGATAAACATCTTTGCTAAATGAATGTTCTGTTCCTTTCTTTTATGTTCCATACTGTCCCTGCTCAAAGAAAATTCTTCAGATGCTTTGCTAATATTGCGAGGTCTTCCTTTGCTAAAATTACTTGAGGTTAGCCTTAACAGGTTTGAGCGCAAGCTGAGATAAATAAGCAAATACGCCATGGACATAGTCAACAGTGGAAAGAAGTAACCAAAAAGGAAAAGTACAGTGGTATAAGCTTTTTTGTAGCCAACGTGTGGCCAACTTTCCTCGCAAGAGCTTGCAATCTTGTTGTAATTCAAAACTATGAAATAGGGCATGCACACGCCAATTGAAAAAGCGTGAATTGCCAGAACGGACATTAGAACGCAGCAACCAGTGATACGCCTCGCAAACGGCTTTGAAAGAGTTCTGAATCTGTCTAGACTTATAACCGCGAGAGTTATAGATGAAGATGTCGAGAAAGCCGTCTGGAATGGCCATAGAACCTTACACATAACCTTCCCAAACGGCCAAACGTATTTGCTTTCTTCAAGCGCTAAATCAAATGGAATACTCAAAGCTGAAACGATAAAATCGCACAAAGCGAGGTTCAGGATTAGGTAGTTCGGAGGAGTCCGCATATCCTTGGCTCCTATGATAACAACAGCAACAAGAGTGTTTCCAACGCAGCTTAGGATCAAGATTAACACGTACAACGTGATCTTTGCAATTCGGAACTCCATGATCTGCTCCAAGTTCATTCCGTTTTTTTGGGTACTGTTGGTGATATTTGTGTCCATTATGTAACATTAAACAGATGGCTGCCTACAGTAAGGTTGTTTAAACTTGTCCTCTATTGTTTTTCAATTACTAATAGGATTTAATTTGTGATCGGCACCGGCCTTCACTTCAACGAACCCGACAGTCGACACTCGCTCTTCATGATAGAATAAACTGTGTGTTATTGATTGAAGAAGTGGAGGTATCGCCCCCGGGGGGCGGGGGGTTACTTCTCGGAATTTTTGGTGGGGGTGTGCCGCCCGATTTTCCAAATCCTGACCCTATGTCAGACCAAACTACACCATTTTTCATATCCGTTTTCAGACCTGATCTCCATAATCCATACCCGTTTTCAGACAATTTTAGACATATTTGTTCAGATCTGATGTTCTCTCCCCCTCAGCTTAATGTTGCTTTTCAAGATTGGATCACATCAGAATCAAACAGTTCAACTTTGGGAGGGGAAGGACGGACTGTAAATCGGAATATGAGTGTCGCATGAGGTGTCCAACTAAACGTGTGTAGATCAGGGGAATTGTGGCGTCTGAAATCCATACTCGTTTTCAGACCAGATCTCTAAAATCCATACCCGATTTAAAAAAAGGTCACAATCTATACCCGTTTTCAGATCAGAATGGCACAAAAAAGCTATACCCTTTGGGAGAGACATACCTATATAAAATGAGAGAACACCCCCCCCCCCCCCCCCCCCCCCCCCCCCCCCCTCCCCATTCTACCTCCCCGGATGGTAACCCGCGTTGGCAGTCTAGAAACATCTGCGCGTGCAATCGATAATCGTCTTAAACCGTCGGTGGTATCATTTTAAGAGATTGTCATCAGGAGTGTACGTTTAATAGTGACATCTTGTCATTTCCCGCTAAATAACAACAAGCTATTATGAAAAAAAGATCTCAGAATTTCTTCAAAAGTGGTATATTCGTCAAGCTAATTATCTTCCTGATCCGCAATTATGATTCACACCATGCAAAAAAATCTCGTGATCACGATCTCGTGCGGTTTGGATATCAGCACCTGTTCTTAATCAGAATGAAGTTTCTTGTATCGGTTGTTTTCTAAAGGAACTGTAATTAAAGAGAAGCACTTGAGAAACACCAAATATTATCTGACCTAAGCTTTAACCCTTGCACTCCCAGAGTCAATAATGGCTACATATGTTCTAACTTTTGAGTTTGTCGATGAAATCCTGTGGTGTGACTATTCAAATGAAACCTC
This sequence comes from Dendrophyllia cribrosa, assembly GCA_024195265.1. NCBI lineage: Eukaryota > Metazoa > Cnidaria > Anthozoa > Scleractinia > Dendrophylliidae > Dendrophyllia > Dendrophyllia cribrosa. Next base: position 9,205,331 of record JAJLRJ010000012.1, on the reverse strand, counting down.
TTCGGCATGATACATTTTACGAAATGAAATTTGGGATTTTTTTCATTTTTCAATTTTGATTATGGCGGTCTTGGGAGTTAAAGGGGTAAGCCGGCTACGTGACACGCAGTGCTTCACGAATGAGCATACAAAAAAGAGACTGGGATATAAACGTCTATAAAGTTTATGGTATTTTTACTCCATCGTCGCACATCTACACTACTAATTTGGTCTTGTTGCGTAAGCTTAAGGGTCTACCCAAATTACCTATGAGAGTTATTTATTCAGGACTCTTTAATTCACCTTGCTGGTTTATCAGTTCAAACATACATACTTTATTGTCTTTTCCAAAGCCCTTTTCAAAGATAATATTAAAATAAACTTTTAACTAAGATTATAATTGTGGCCAGGACCTTGCTTTAAGATTGCTTTCATCTTGAAATAGGAAAAAAAAATCACCAATCGTGATGAAAGCAAAGAAATAATAATTAAAGATACAGAACAACAGATAAAAAAGTCAAAATTCCACAAGTATGGCCATTTTGATTTATTGACCTCCTGTCACGAAGGCAAAAGTAATAAACCATTTATCATTAAAATCATTTAACGCGACAAGGTACGACAGGATCGATAGAGCCCGAACTGAAAGCCAAAATGCAACCGTGGACAGCTGTTTCGACCTAGTTGGGTCTCATCAGTACGGTGTAGCACTGCAGCAAAAAGATAGAAAAGCTAACGCAAACGCCAATTCTCAACCAAACTGCAATGTTCTACGTAGAATCAGCCTTGCTTTATACTTTGATTTTATCTCTATTTTTGGCTGACTAGATCTTTTCTAGAGCCTAGTAGACCAGCAGCATTTTCGTGTGCGGTCCTTTGCCTATTCATTTGCAAAATTAATCCACTTCCATCCTTGCAATCCTGCTTTTTTTCTCCAAAGCACTGATTCTGTTTTGTTTTATAGTGATATGTTTGGTGGCATTTGGCGATATAACATATAAAAAAAGCAAAATTTGTTATTTCGGAGGAACAGTGACCCTTTAACGTAATATGCAAATGACTATTGGCAGGAGCCCATCAATTGACGGGCTCCTGGTATTGGCGCGTACCGAGAATTTGTAGCGACACTGAAGAGCTTTCTACTTTTCTGATCCCAAACCCTTGTAACTTAATTGTACCGATACTCGAACTCTTGAACCTCTTCCAAATTTCTTGTACTAGATTTTCAGCAGCTAATAGAATGATAAGACATGACCGAAAATTCTTGCCTGCAAGCAGAAGATAAGGAACTCCGACGGGACATATACCGGAAATAATTAATCACGTTAATTGACGTCAAGTTGCGCATAACTAAATGAATAGATAAATAAATAGGAATTTCGAATCCACGAGGTGGCTCTTACTTTCACTGTTTCCAGATCGAATTGGAATAAGACGACGAATAATCTAGCGTTATCAACCTAATAAAACTAACACGCCATGACTTCGAATTCTGCGCCATGGTCTTTTTTTCAGCCCCCAATTCTTTACTGGAATATGCGACGTTTCATCAAACTGGTTCATTCAGGTCCGGTGGAGTGTAATTTCATAAAGATCGAGCTAGTATTCGACATGTTCAGATCATTATAGTATACAGTATTTTGATTAAACGTTGTCATTGATCGGTCTCATCGCGATAGAGAATAATTAATCATGCATTTTAATTCACCCATACTCATTTTCGGTCTGGTCGCGTAGGGGTAAGACCAATCAGTGACAACGTTTAATCAAAGGACTGTAAGTTTCTTCTTTTCATGCCCCATATTTATTAATTATTACAGCCATGCTCCGTCAAGTGTGACCAGTAATTGAACATTTGAATATTTCTTTGTAACGTCCGAGATTTGAATGAAACCTTGAAGATCTCTTTGGAAAACACTCTGAAAGTCACGAGTTAACGGCACGAGTTAACGAAAAAAAAAAACTTCTCTACACGCATAAAAAACCTAATATTGTTCGGATATGTAATATTTCAAATAAAATGATATTTTGTTGCTCTTTGTTTCCGAAAATGCGGTAAAATTCTCACGGGAATTCCGAATCTCGGAATGAATTTATAAAACCAACGCGTAAACTTGAAAACTCCATTCAAATTTTCAAAAATACTGGTCACACACGACGGAGCATGGCTGTAATACCTCTCGACGGCAATCATCATTATCAGCATCATCACCATCATCATCACTGCCAACATTATCATCATCATCATCATCACCATCGCCACCACCATCATATTCATCGATGCGACTGCGAAGACGTGATGTTCTGTGGAGCCGGTAAAAGTCATACTCGCCACAGTGGTTTGTTCTGAGCCTCCTGGTATCAACTATTGGCGGTGAGAGATCAATAAACTAAAAGGCTAAGGGTCGAGTGGGTGGGGAAGAAATGATCTTTCCTACCTATCTAAACTATGTATATATGATCTTCGCTATTACTTTCATACCTGACCCCGATAAATCGATACCCATCATTACAGCATTTTTCTTTTGATTTTGACTCAATTTTGGCACTTTTCTAACATGATGGAAATCCAAGATGGCGGCCATTCGGAAAAATGACACAATTCCTGCTTAGCATGACGTCATGACATCATGTGACCTACCTTAACTGAGATAGTTTTTGAAAGCCTCAGCCTTGATGATATGGAGGGAGGGGTGCATTCATCCGACCGCCGATCTCAGACCGATCGCCGATCCCATATACATTCCATCGCATCCCAGAAGATCCCATCCGACCGCCGATCGACCCGATCCACCCCAGATCCCAGAAGACCAAAAAAAGCTCGGTCGGACTAGGGTAAAAATTATGGAGCTCCACACTCATAGAACCATATGATGCCCGATTTAGGGTGTTAGCTCTATTGTACATTGTACACATTCATTGTATTAGGTAAAATTATGTATTCTAATATATTCTATGGTATTGTATTCTATTGTATTGTCGTTCTTTTGTGCTCTAATATTCTATTGTTTTAACAAAAGAATAAGTGTTACCCCTAAATCGCGCATGGTATACATAGAACCTATACCCGTCATTATTCATGGTCATGGTTAGATGAATGTTTTGTGGGTGCGTGTGTCTGTCCGTGCGTCCGTCCGTTGCGCAGGGCTAGCTTGCGGGCGCGTATGATGTCACGAAACATCCGGGATCTTAGCAATTTTGAAACCAAAGCGAGGCTTTGTTTTTCGCGCGGCTACACGGCCGATGTCACGTCAGCTGCAGCAAACACTTTTGTTGTGTTTAACGGAGAAAACGGTTTGAAAATCGTTTCTCCCTTCATTTTTTTCGCGGTTTGTTACCCAAGACAGACTCAAGACAGGTTTCACATTTCCGCAAGTAGTGGTCAAGACCGCATTTGAGGCTGCGTAACTCTGCAAGTCAAAGTCATATAGAGCTAAGTGCTCATTTTTAAACCTGATTTCGTCTTAGGACAATTGAAGCTAATAGATTGTCGAAGGCATTTGCTTGGAGCAAAACTCCTGTAACCCACTGACTGCTGTGCCGGCCAAAACCGGCCGTGATTTTGCAATAACACACATTCTGAAAATATTCAAAATAGAAAGAGAAAGCTTTAAAGAATACTCAGAAAAAGAAGAGGTTTAAGCTATGAAATCTTGCTTCGAGGAACTTTATACCGGCGAAGAAGCAGAGTTTTAAAGAATTTTCAAGCAGCCGAGGGACTTAACGGAATACGTTTGTGATTGACTTTTTCTTTGTGGTCTTGTTAGTCCCCTCGTTGGTGTTGAAGAAATGTTTATAAAACGTGCTCAAATTCGGTCGGATTGGCATCTTGAATTTCGCCATCGAGCTCAGCCAGACAGCTCCTCAATGCGCTAATGGTACGCCTTTTGCTTTGAAACATAAACTAACGGATATTTGAATAAACGTTTTCAAAGAAGATTTTGTTGTCCATTTTATGTGTTTGTTCATTCATTACATAGGTTGATTCGGAAATTAGTCACACCGAGAAAAAGTTGTTTTTGTGAGCTTTTGTGCAGCCTAAATGTACTGTGCAGACGGTCGCGTAATACAGTTTTTGAGAATTGCTGAAATTGATAAGTAGCCCGGTCGTCAATCTTAATTCTAATTTTTCTTGTGCTTCATGCTACCTTTCACCTAAGTTAAGCTTTTCATCATCGTTTCTGTTCAGAGACTGAGCTCCGCTGTTAGACTAAGCCTATCTATATATATTAGCCCATCATTCAGTAAAAAAAGTAGGTTACGTGACTTCATCACAGTTGCAAACCATCTCTTCTTAACGAAAATCAGTCCAGGTAAAAGTAGAAGAAATTTTTAAAAGTGGTATTGATCGAAAGACACTGAAGCAGTGTGAGGAATAACAACCTGCTGGCCCAAGTTGTTCAAAGGATGGATGCAGCTATCATTTATAAATTATCCAGTGGATAACAAAATTGGTTTTGTGTATATGAAAATAAATTCATATGAACTGCGGAAGAAAAAATTAAAGAGAATACGATGCCCGATGAGTGAAAGTGTGGATAATGCAATCCACATGATATTCGCTATCCAGTGGAGAGGATAAACATAAACAAAACTACGTGTAAAGAGAATGTGACAGCAACTCAAGGAGTTGCAATCAGAGCCTGAGTTTTTTTCTTTTTTTGCAACTCCTTGACTTGCCGTATAACTACGATGATCACATTCTCTTTAAAGGGGCTATGTCGCAAGGTGATTCTGCGCAATGAGTTCCTGTCATGTGACATGACCCGATGTCACACATGTCAAATTTCTATTGTTCCCTCCCGGATCGCGGCAAGTTTTATCGCGCTTGCACTCGTGTCGAACCACGCGAGGTAAACAAACACACGATCGATTTCGCTTTTAAATTCCTCCCCAACTTCCACCTCTACTGGAAGACATCGAATTTTTCGAAGGTACGACTAACAAATCGCAGAAATAATTTAACAAAAATCTAGCCAAGTAAATACTCTAACTAATTTGTAAACTTGAGGTCTATCCTTCCACGCAATACGACGGGATGGAACGGATTGCAGCGAACTCGACAGTAATGGCCGCCAACTTGATAAAAAGCCATCGGACGTTTTTCAAGTTGTTAGTACCCAGTACTTACCCGCCATCCTCGCGACATAGCCCCTTTAAAATTGGTTTTGCTGAAACAGATGCTTATCACTGGTTAGCGACTTGTTACCTGTTGGATAGCATTATCCACTCTTTAAACAGGCCATGTGAAAACAGAGTGACGCGTCACATAATTTCCCAGGGGAGGGGACTTCCTAATAAAACGAACGGTGGTAGTTTTAAGATAGTATAGAAGTCCGCTACAACGTTCGTAGAATTTTTGAAGGTGTACTATATTTCGGCTGGCCAAACCAGCGCCTTTTTCAGGTACAATGAGGTAAAATTTTCATTGGTTATTTTTTTATAAGTAACATCAGGTTTACGTAACAACGGAAATACGTCGGGCTCCACCTAGAAAAATAACAATGATAGACAGGAAAAAAACACTAGTTGATAACGAAAAAAAGGAAATATTGAAAAGAAACTAAATAGTACGAAAATGAATAATTAGTATATTTGTTCGCGAATGTTGAGGCCATGAGGTACAATGAGATGAGTGTTCTATAGTTTTAAGGCAGGGGTCCACCTGAACGCCATTTATCTACCACTTGACGTGGCTTTATGGGAATATCTCGTTAACGTTTCAAGCAATCCAAAAACTCTATGCTTACCTCATGAATCTATATTAGTTATGGGGTGTTTTGTAAAATTTTGAGTGATTTTTGGGTATGTTTGGGAGGAAACAGTTTGCTCAAAGGATTTGTAAAATTTAGAGAAAAACACATTTCCATCACGCTGTGCGATGTCATGTCAGCAATGACTTTCGATAGCTCACCATCCCCGGTCGTAAAATTGCTTTGTACAGCGCATGCTTGTCAGGGGGGGGGGGGGGGGGGGGGGGAATAGCGTTTGGCAGATGGGGGAGTCGGTATTTTTGTGACGTTTGCGCAGTCCATCAAATTTGAATCAATTTTTTTTTAATTTGCACGATTTATGAATTGAGTTCAGCGCGTGTTTAGAACGGCGTTTGCTGAAACGCCGAACCACTGTCGCATTATCCGACTTAGCAACTGCAAAATTATGCCGGAGTCGAACGTTGAACTTAATCGCAGCAAACGTCGCACCATTCATGCGCCTATTTCAAAATTCATAGGTTCAACCAATAGGCCATTTCCGAGTTGCCTTTAGCCTCTCTATCAAAGCGAGGCTAGGTGCGAAACCTTTCACATGCAAATAAAACTTATTTGCATGTGAATGAAAACTCATTTTCATATTAAAGGTTTCGCACCTAACCTCGCTTTGATAGAGAGGCTAAAGGTAACTCGGAAATGGCCTATTAAGTTCGACTAAGATTCGACGTTTGCCCTAGGCCTAAGACCCGGTTTAAACGTTGCATACATTTCACATGTGCCGAATCAAATACCCGATTTGGGTGGACTCAAATAACTAACTTCAACATTTGATTTAGACGTCGAATTTAATAGAGTAGCATTGAATTCATGAGCGAGTTTTTATAAAAAAAAATAGTAAAAAATAGTTTAAAAAAAAGTTTAAAAAAAAGTTAAAAAAAATAGTTAAAAAATAGTTTATAAAAGTTAGGAAAAAATGTTGAATTGTGGGTTAAACATAATTTAAAAATTGGATTCGGCACATATGAAGTTCGACGTGTAAAACATCTGTCGAACTTCCCTGATCGAATATTCGACTGGCTCAGTCGAAGATGCGCATGTGGCAAATATCGCATTGTCGAATTTAATTTGAGTTAAACGTCGATCTTCACAATTAGATGCGGCACATGTGAAATGCGACGTTTAAACCCGGCGGGCATAAATTTTTATTTATTTAAATCAATATTTATATAGGAGCATCCAGTTTAGTATAGCTAGTTTAAATAGAGCTGATGATCGAAAAAAAAGATTCTATAGAGCAAAACAGAAGCAGTAGTTTGAAGAAAAATTGAAGCATTACAAGGATGGAAGCCGGTGGATCACAGTTCATCAATTTTGATTTCGTGACAGGCGAGTGAAAAATGAAGTTCAAGAAAAAGTGAAAGTTTACATTCAGGTGGCTTTTTGAGTTTTTATTCCTTGTTTTACCTTTTTAGTTCATATTTCTTTGCGTTCATCATTTTAGATTTTTTTTTTCTTCCTATTGGTTAGATGGAAAACGAGGAGTGCGGAGTGCGGAGTGCGGAGTGCGGAGTGCGGAGTGTGGAAAATGAGGAGAGTGTCAAAATGCGAAGTGTGGAAAATAAGGAGTGTGGAATATGGCGGAGTGTGGAAAATGCGGTGTGTGGAAAATGCGGTGTGTGGAAAATGAGGAGTGTGGAAAATGAGGAGTGTGAAAAATGAGGAGTGTGGAAAATGAGGTGTGTGGAAAATGAGGAGTGTGGAAAATGAGGAGTGTGGAAAATGTAGAGGATGTAAAATGAGGAGTGTGGAATATGCGGAGTGTGGAAAATGCGGTGTGTGGAAAATGCGGTGTGTGGAAAATGAGGAGTGTGGAAAATGAGGAGTGTGAAAAATGAGGAGTGTGGAAAATGAGGAGTGTGGAAAATGAGGAGTGTGGAAAATGAGGAGTGTGGAAAATGAGGAGTGTGGAAAACGCAAAAAGAAAACACTTGTAATAGGAAGCGATATCAATCTTTAAAAGTTGATTTAACGCGATTTGATTTAATAAAACTATATTAACGATATTAACAATCAGTCCTTGTGTTTTTTCATTCGTACATTAACGAAGAAGTAAATAACAGAAGTCAACACGCGCAGCATTATTGTGAATTAACGGTTTTAACAATCAGTCCCTAGTTCCTATAAAAAATGCAATGCATCACTACATTTTTATTGCTAAAAAGCACGGTATTGGCAGCTATAAAGAACAACATTAACGAATAGGTAGAATTCAATGCAAGAATCAAGAGAAAAAATATTCACATGAAAGGATGATGTTTTTTTTTCGTATACCTCTGCACAGACGATGTCCCATGTCCTTCTAGTTTAGTAGTCCAGGACCAATTCCTGATTTCATCTATATCGTGAGAAAGGTTTCTCGTGATTCAGTTACCCCAATGTAAACGCACCCCCCATCAGTTCACTTGAAAAGTCACGAACCTTGTAATCTGTCATTAAACCCATTATCTCCTGTCAAAAACGCTTTTCTAAAAGAGACAGGGACTCTTGAAACCTGTCTGTATGTTTCTCTGCAATTTGTGACCGTAAAATCGCAGTTCTATAAACAAAACACCTAACCATTCCAATCATTGTTTGCTCATCATTGTTTCAATCGATGGACCCCTGTTGGGTTTCTCAATAAGCGCCATATGATTTTAATTTGGCAAAATGAGCTGTGTGATTTTTGCAACCGATCCTTGTTATTTCAGTTGGCCTTGGGCGACTGATTTAGATCATTGATTACCTTGCTCGGCTGTGAAAGAAAACAATTACAACCGCGAGTACTTCAAATAAAATTCTTGCTAATCTTAAACCATTCAACATTTTATGCTGCTTCACTCCATTATATTACAGAGGCCCTTGAAATCCCCGGCGAACTTTCACGCGTAGTTCAAACAGTCAGGTTCCCCCTGATCCGCCTGTTCAAGCAATAGGGAATCCAGTGTACGTTTGTTAAATGCAAAAATACAATTTGTTAATAAACTGGGATGGGATCACAGATTTGAAGTAAATTTCAATGTTTTGTTAATTTAGATGAATATTCCGCTTTCAGGGACAGTTGTTTTTTCAGCAGTATGTTGATATACGAAACGGTTCATTGCCCCTCGCTGCCGTATTAACAGGTCATTGATTTTAAAATGGAAGCAAATAGCACAAGCCTCCCACTAGAAGCAATCAACTTGGAAGTCGCAGAATTCCGGATTGCAAAGATTGTATTCTACGCTTTAATCTTGATCCTAAGCTGCGTCGGTAACAGTTTAGTTGCTATTGTCATCGTGGGAGCTAAAGACATGCGGACTCCGCCAAACTTCCTAATCCTGAACCTCGCTTTCTGCGATTTTATTACACCAGCACTTGGCATTCCATTTGATTTTGCTCTGGAAGAGAACAAATACATCTGGTCGTTTGGTGAAGCGATGTGTAAAGTTTTATGGCCATTCGAGACAGCGTTTTCGACGTCTTCATCTTTGACTCTCGCGGTTATTAGTTTAGAAAGGTTCAGGACTCTTTCTAAGCCGTTTGCGGTACGCATCACCAGTTGTCAAATTCTGTTGTGTGTGTTGGCAATTCACATTTTTTCGTTCAGCTTGTGCATTCCCTATAGTTATATTTTAGCCTACAACGACTCTACAAGTTCTTGTGGTGAACGGTGGCCAAATATGGCTTACGGTCAAGCATACACTGTGGTATTGTGTCTATGTGGGTACGTTTTGCCCTTAATAACTATGTCTATTGCGTATATTCTTATTTATCGCAGCTTGCGCTCAAACTTGTTGAAACTTCTTTCAAGGGATTCAGAACATCAAAGACCTCGCAATATAAGCAGAACATCTGAAGAATCAACTGCAAGTAGGGATACCATGGAGCATCAAAGAAAGGAACAGAACATTCGCTTAGCAAAAATGTTTACCATTGTCGTCGTGGTATTTGCAATCAGCATGTTTCCAAATCAAGTTCTCTGGATTTGGATCGACTACGGCCGTGGTGAAAATCATCGTTTTTTCCATTACATTTCCGTTGTTTGTCGGCTTTGCGCTTACGCAAACAGTGTTTTAAACCCATTCATTTATGCCTTAAAAAGCAAAGAATTCAGATCGGGCTTTGCAAGGATCGGCCGGGCAAGTATGCGGCCCTTGAGAAAAATAAGCAGTGAGACTAGAAAATTCGTGCGCAAGATTAGCAGGGGCGCTGCAGACAATCAACATCCCTTTTTGGTTCCCGCGCAATCTGCTCAGATGATTACACCTGTCCAAAACGATGACCCTTTGGACGGTAACGAAACTCGAGAAATGGAACTTAACAAATGTACTAAGGATTACAAAACAGAACCTATTTATAACATTACTGATGAAATGTCTGTGGACGTATCAATTTCGGAGTTACTTTTAACTTCCAACTTACATGAACTACTCGGCACGGAACTTCGAGAAACTAATTGCTAAAACGGTCTGTTTTCAAGTTGCAACGGATTTTAGTCGAAATTAGGTCAACGTCCTATCAGTATACTGGGAAGATCAAACCGAGAGAAAGCCCAACGTTTGATAGAGCCGATGCTAAATCTGTCAGTTGAGTGCATGTAGCTATTCCGTGAAAATACAATACATATAATATCAATGCATAGAACTGCAGAAGTTGGAAAAAGAGAAAGATAAATCATTTTAGAAGCCTTTCCTTCGACAAGGCGGCTTCCCAAATAATCCTATTTTATTAGTAATTAATGCAGATACCGTTAGATTCCGATAATAAGCCCCCTCCCCCACTCCCTCCGAAAATGAGCCCTCTCAAAAGTAAGCCCCCACCCCCCAATCTCAGACCCTGTCTAAAATCCTTTCGATAATAAGCTCCCCGAATATTAGCCCATTGGCTTATATTAAGGCGGGGTTTTACCTGAACTTGAATGAAATATTAAAAGGTTTAAAGAGGGAATAGAAGAAAGAAAATGGTTTTTGGAACTCTAACAGACAGTTGATACCCACGCAAGAGCACCCCAGGTTGCTAGTGCAACCTCGTTCCCAGGGTCTCTCTTTTTCCCGAGAGATCCTGGGAACGAGGTTGGTTGCTAGTGGACTGTCCGTGTACAGTAAAACCTGTATCAAGGGGACCCCATATTAAGCGGACACCCTCTATTTAGCGGACACCAGCTGCTTGGGTCCCTAAATTTTCTTCCCATATTTACTGTAAAACGGACCTGTATTCAGCGGACCCCTCTATTAAGGGGACACTATCGTGAGTCCCGAGGGTGTCCGCTTAACAGGTTTCACTGTATTAATTATTAATTACAAATTCTAATTTTAAAACTTCATTAAATCTTCAATATTTCTTATTTCCCTAAATTTTATGCGTCCTTTGAGAAAAACCAGTGACCGCTTAATACAGGGTGACCGCTTGAATACAGAAATAATACAGAATAAAGAATACAGGAACGTGTCAAAGAATACCTTAACCAAATACCTTAACCAAAGAATACCGTAACCGCCTACACAAAGATGATTTAATCGACGATGACACATTCAAATACCTCACTTCCAATCCTGACCCTAAGGCTGGTCGCTTCTACATTCTTCCTAAAATCCATAAGAAAGGCAACCCTGGACGTCCTATCATATCTAGCAATAGCCATCCTTCAGAGCGAATTTCTGAATTTGTCGACCACCACCTCAAATCCCTCGTACAGTCTCTTCCCTCTTACATCAAAGATACTACACACTTTCTTCTTCAACTTGAACAAATGGGAACTCTACCGGACAACGCCATTCTTGTCACCCTTGATGTCTCTTCACTATACACTAACATTCCTCACAATGAAGGCATTGAAGCTTACCGCCATTTCCTTAACACCCGTCGAAACGAAACACTACCTACTGAACGCATTTGTGATCTCATTAGAATGATACTTGGCATGAACAATTTTTCCTTCAACAATGAGCATTTCTTACAAATTCACGGAACTGCAATGGGAACTCGTATGGCACCCTCATACGCAAACTTATTCATGGGCAAATTTGAACAACACGTTATCGACAACGCCCCCTTTAAGCCCCTCGTCTGGCGTAGATTCCTAGACGACATCTTCATGGTTTGGACAGAAAGAGAGGAGAAACTTAAGACCTTCATCGGATACTTAAATTCCATCCACCCTAACATCAAGTTTACCCATGAATATTCAGTTTCTTTGCATCAGTCCCTACCCTTCCTAGATGTACTGGTACACCTCAGCAACAACCAAATCCACACTGATCTACACACAAAACCCACTGACAAACATCAGTACCTTCTCAAGTCTTCCTGTCATCCTAGCCACACCAAAAAAAATTATCCCATTCAGCCTCCTTCTCCGAATACGCCGCATATGTTCCACCGACACCTTCGTTGATCAACGTAGCAAAGAACTTGTAATTTATCTTATAAAACGAGGGTACTGCCGACCCTCCCAACAAAGAGCCGTAACCAGAGTCCGCGCCATCCCACGGCACGAAACACTCAAGCAACAGGAACACACAAATCCCACAACAGATCGCACGCCATTTGTTATCACCTTCAACCCCGCTCTTCGTAAAATATCTTCAGTCCTAAAAAAACACCTTATCGACTGTCTGTTGGTGTTCCAAAACTCATTTTCTTTTTTCTATCCCTTGTTAAAACCTCTTAAAATTTCATTAAAATTCAGGTAGACCCCCGTCTAAACCTCTTCAAATTTCATTCAAATTCATGTTTACCCCCGCCTTAATACAGGTTTCACTGAATTTATAAGTCGATATCATATCCGTTCGTACATCAGTTGTGCTTGCATATCCATTGCAATCTTGCAATTTTCACAGACAGTGAGTCGTTATCCGTAGATCCGCTGCTGTCGCTATGCAGTTCCCGTTGCACTGAATTCCACAATTCCACAATTCCACAATTCCACAATTCCACATTTACATGCACACATTATACAGTTTATATAGAAGGGGCGCATGTGCCGGATTGACATGGGAAGCCCTGGGCGCTTTCCATTCGACCAAAAATTCCGGTTTCAAATTCCGGGTATTCCGTGTGGCGAATGGAACAGTATTTTCCGGTTGGTTGTTCCAGACCACCACGTTTCAAGTTTCGCGCGAAAATACAAAATAAACCAAAGCAAAACAGTCAAAACAAAATCTGACAAATGGCGGACTCGTTGCCCTTTTTTACTTGCTTTGGAGTTGTTCGACGACTCTGAAGTTAAAACGAACGATATTTTAAGCGAGAACGATGATATTATTTTTTTTAAGTGCAGCTAGCTGTTTTAATAATCATGTGAAGGACTTTTAAAAATCAAGTCGGCGACTGTCGTCGGCGACTACTTTCTCGTGACTTATTACATTCGTTTAATACATAAGCTTATAAGCATTTCTGTGCTACTTACCAGTCCTAGTTGTGGCCATATTTTCTGCTGTTGTACTAGCTATGTTACGTGAGCAATCATGCTCGAGTAAGAGCTGTAAGCATTCGGTGAAAAACAAACACGCCGTGCACTGATATTGAGACGCCATCTTGATTCCGGCTCGGAGAAACTGGGCCGAGCAGGAATGGTCGAATGGAACGGTTCCATTCGCTTCCCAACCCGGAATTTCCGGAATTTTTGGTTGAATGGAAAGCGCCCCCTGTTTCTGGTAACTAGTTAAATGGCAAGAAACCTCGGTGATACGAGAATCCCGCTGCTTGTACGCTGAATCCTTGAGGATCTGCTACAGGCAAGAAAAATTGAATATAAAACTTAAAGCAAAGTTGAAAATAGCGTATATTTTGTTTAGTACAATAGTTCAGCTGGCCAGACCAGTCTTCTTCAGGTATAAGATGTTATAAGATGTTATATTAAGATGATCAATCGGAAAAAAGTACATAATTTGACAACTGATCAGTAAGTACAATAACTTCCGTGACTCCATTGATTGTGACTGGAGGAATGACCAAAGGCCAAATATCATTATATTAATGAAGGAAATTGACAATTTGAAATGAAATTAAAATGTGCTGAAGTATACGAATCACCATGTGCATCCTATCATCTCTCCTTTGATCAGTTTTTCATTTTTTACACAGGAAAAACAAAAGAAAACACAACGCGTTTACAAAAGAACAGAAAAAAGAAAAAAAAAAGACTAAACATGACACGATTAATGGACCAACCTTAAATAGACCAATGGCTTATACAACGACATACAGCTCAATTTCAATGTGTTTTTAGATATTTAAAAAGAAAAGACAATTCAGGGATTACTGGGGTACTAGTAGGAGAAGAAGTTTCCAGTTTTCAGAAAAAACAATGTCCATTTGTATGGAAGGAATACTCCTATAGCTAGTAGCTTGAAAACAACCACTCGAAAAGCGCCGTTTGTGGCTTGGATAGTTCTTGGGAGGTAACCGGTAAAGGGTTGCTTGATTAGCTTCATCGCAGACAAATTGAAACTCCAGACACTTAACAAAAAGATTAGTATATCGAGTGGACGATTACATTAAACTGCTTTCCTTCATCAGAGTCAAACTGAGCCACAAGTCACGTAATTTAGTTCTACCTTTTGACCCGTTCGTGGAAGAAATCGACATACAGTGCAAACATTCACATGAAAACTAATGAACAGCACGGTTGACGTGGTGCGGTGTGTGTTTTTTTCAAAGTTAAATGAAATGAAATTTATGTTTTAAACAAACGGCGACTCCGATCTTGGGCGTGAAAATCACTTCCTTTGGTCAATGCGAAATTATCTTTCTCTGTGAATTGTTGCGAATGGAATCCCGCCATCCGAATCATCTAGCGGCGGTTTTCTTTCATCTTACGGAGGCGTAACATGTTGATTCTTTAATTATGACACACTTTTAATTTGATGGCTTTATAAACGCAAGGGTAAACGACGTCCGCTCATGCTTACTGCAAAGGTCACGAACTGATTAAATTGTGCCAATTTAAATCATAAACTGCCGGTAAAACATGTTCCCGCAAGAAGCTAAAAGTGTAATACTGTGTCGTTCCCGACTTTTCCTTTACTGACCCCTGCTTTTTAATCTTTGTTTTGTTTATTATATAAGCCTCGATAAGCTCTATTAAACAGTTATTTAAAGCATTGTTTACTTATTATTGTGTTTATTCATGGCCCCCTGTTAGTTTCACAATGAACTCCACATGTGCTCACTTGACAAAACTAATAAGCTGTGTCATTTTTGCAACCGATCCCCGCTATGACAAAGGGATATTAGATTTAGATCATCGATAGGTGAGTTCCGTTTGAAGACTTCAATATCGGGGGTAAAATAACTGCTTAATATTCAATGTTGTTAACTTCGCCGGGCACTCTGACCAATTCTTTTTCCGCATCGCTGGCGTTTTCACTCATTGTTTCATATGACGATCCTGCCCAACGCAATTGTGATCCCGTGTTTGTACAAGACTGAACAGATAAGAAGTCAATCTTTTGAGCATCGTAACTCCAGCTAGACAACACTCGACGTAATTTTTTGCAAGCCATTAGAACAGCAGACAAGAAAGGGTACGTATTGTAAGACTTGTAACCAACCTGTGAAAATGGTCGCAAATAACAGCACAATCCCAGAAGAAATTGCTGCATTGAGCTCAGAAAATGTCGAGTTCAGAATCTCAAAGATAATATTGTACGTTTTAATCTTTATTCTAAGCTGTGTTGGTAACAGTTTAGTTGCCGTTGTTATTGTGAGAGCTCGAGGAATGCGGACTTCATCAAATTTATTGATCCTGAACCTCGCTATATGCGACTTCATCATACCAGCCGTAAGTGTTCCAATTGATCTGGCGTATGAAGAACTCCATTACGTTTGGCCGTTTGGAAAGGCAATGTGTAAAGTTCTTTGACCATTCCAGACTGTTTTTTTATGCTGCTTCACTCCATTATATTACAGAGGCCCTTGAAATCCCCGGCGAACTTTCACGCGTAGTTCAAACAGTCAGGTTCCCCCTGATCCGCCTGTTCAAGCAATAGGGAATCCAGTGTACGTTTGTTAAATGCAAAAATACAATTTGTTAATAAACTGGGATGGGGTCACAGATTTGAAGTAAATTTCAATGTTTTGTTAATTTAGATGAATATTCCGCTTTCAGGGACAGTTGTTTTTTCAGCAGTATGTTGATATACGAAACGGTTCATTGCCCCTCGCTGCCGTATTAACAGGTCATTGATTTTAAAATGGAAGCAAATAGCACAAGCCTCCCACTAGAAGCAATCAACTTGGAAGTCGCAGAATTCCGGATTGCAAAGATTGTATTCTACGCTTTAATCTTGATCCTAAGCTGCGTCGGTAACAGTTTAGTTGCTATTGTCATCGTGGGAGCTAAAGACATGCGGACTCCGCCAAACTTCCTAATCCTGAACCTCGCTTTCTGCGATCTTATTACACCAGCACTTGGCATTCCATTTGATTTTGCTCTGGAAGAGAACAAATACATCTGGTCGTTTGGTGAAGCGATGTGTAAAGTTTTATGGCCATTCGAGACAGCGTTTTCGACGTCTTCATCTTTGACTCTCGCGGTTATTAGTTTAGAAAGGTTCAGGACTCTTTCTAAGCCGTTTGCGGTACGCATCACCAGTTGTCAAATTCTGTTGTGTGTGTTGGCAATTCACATTTTTTCGTTCAGCTTGTGCATTCCCTATAGTTATATTTTAGCCTACAACGACTCTACAAGTTCTTGTGGTGAACGGTGGCCAAATATGGCTTACGGTCAAGCATACACTGTGGTATTGTGTCTATGTGGGTACGTTTTGCCCTTAATAACTATGTCTATTGCGTATATTCTTATTTATCGCAGCTTGCGCTCAAACTTGTTGAAACTTCTTTCAAGGGATTCAGAACATCAAAGACCTCGCAATATAAGCAGAACTTCTGAAGAATCAACTGCAAGTAGGGATACCATGGAGCATCAAAGAAAGGAACAGAACATTCGCTTAGCAAAAATGTTTACCATTGTCGTCGTGGTATTTGCAATCAGCATGTTTCCAAATCAAGTTCTCTGGATTTGGATCGACTACGGCCATGGTAAAAATCATCGTCTTTTCCATTACATTTCCGTTATCTGTCGGCTTTGCGCTTACGCAAACAGTGTTTTAAACCCATTCATTTATGCCTTAAAAAGCAAAGAATTCAGATCGGGCTTTGCAAGGATCGGCCGGGCAAGTATGCGGCCCTTGAGAAAAATAAGCAGTGAGACTAGAAAATTCGTGCGCAAGATTAGCAGGGGCGCTGCAGACAATCAACATCCCTTTTTGGTTCCCGCGCAATCTGCTCAGATGATTACACCTGTCCAAAACGATGACCCTTTGGACGGTAACGAAACTCGAGAAATGGAACTTAACAATTGTACTAAGGATTACAAAACAGAACCTATTTATAACATTACTGATGAAATGTCTGTGGACGTATCAATTTCGGAGTTACTTTTAACTTCCAACTTACATGAACTACTCGGCACGGAACTTCGAGAAACTAATTGCTAAAACGGTCTGTTTTCAAGTTGCAACGGATTTTAGTCGAAATTAGGTCAACGTCCTATCAGTATACTGGGAAGATTACACCGAGAGAAAGCCCAACGTTTGATAGAGCCGATGCTAAATCTGTCAGTTGAGTGCATGTAGCTATTCTGTGAAAATACAATACATATAATATCAATGCATAGAACTGCAGAAGTTGGAAAAAGAGAAAGATAAATCATTTTAGAAGCCATTGCTTCGACAAGGCGGCTTCCCAAATAATCCTATTTTATTAGTAATTAATGCAGATACCGTTAGATTCCGATAATAAGCCCCCTCCCTCCGAAAATGAGCCCTCTCAAAAGTAAGCCCCCACCCCCCAATCTCAGACCCTGTCTAAAATCCTTCCGATAATAAGCTCCCCGAATATTAGCCCATTGGCTTATATTAAGGCGGGGTTTTACCTGAATTTGAATGAAATATTAAAAGGTTTAAAGAGGGGATAGAAGAAAGAAAATGGTTTTTGGAACTCTAACAGACAGTTGATACCCACGCAAGAGCACCCCAGGTTGCTAGTGCAACCTCGTTCCCAGGGTCTCTCTTTTTCCCGAGAGATCCTGGGAACGAGGTTGGTTGCTAGTGGACTGTCCGTGTACAGTTAAACCTGTATCAAGAGGACCCCATATTAAGCGGACACCCTCTATTTAGTGGACACCAGCTGCTTGGGTCCCTAAATTTTCTTCCCATATTTACTGTAAAACGGACCTGTATTCAGCGGACCCCTCTATTAAGGGGACACTATCGTGAGTCCCGAGGGTGTCCGCTTAACAGGTTTCACTGTATTAATTATTAATTACAAATTCTAATTTTAAAACTTCATTAAATCTTCAATATTTCTTATTTCCCTAAATTTTATGCGTCCTTTGAGAAAAACCAGTGACCGCTTAATACAGGGTGACCGCTTGAATACAGAAATAATACAGAATAAAGAATACAGGAACGTGTCAAAGAATACCTTAAATACGTGTCAAAGAATACCTTAACCAAAGAATACCTTAACCAAATACCTTAACCAAAGAATACCTTAACCGCCTACACAAAGATGATTTAATCGACGATGACACATTCAAATACCTCACTTCCAATCCCGACCCTAAGGCTGGTCGCTTCTACATTCTTCCTAAAATCCATAAGAAAGGCAACCCTGGACGTCCTATCATATCTAGCAATAGCCATCCTTCAGAGCGAATTTCTGAATTTGTCGACCACCACCTCAAATCCCTCGTACAGTCTCTTCCCTCTTACATCAAAGATACTACACACTTTCTTCTTCAACTTGAACAAATGGGAACTCTACCGGACAACGCCATTCTTGTCATCCTTGATGTCTCTTCACTATACACTAACATTCCTCACAATGAAGGCATTGAAGCTTACCGCCATTTCCTTAACACCCGTCGAAACGAAACACTACCTACTGAACGCATTTGTGATCTCATTAGAATGATACTTGGCATGAACAATTTTTCCTTCAACAATGAGCATTTCTTACAAATTCACGGAACTGCAATGGGAACTCGTATGGCACCCTCATACGCAAACTTATTCATGGGCAAATTTGAACAACACGTTATCGACAACGCCCCCTTTAAGCCCCTCGTCTGGCGTAGATTCCTAGACGACATCTTCATGGTTTGGACAGAAAGAGAGGAGAAACTTAAGACCTTCATCGGATACTTAAATTCCATCCACCCTAACATCAAGTTTACCCATGAATATTCAGTTTCTTTGCATCAGTCCCTACCCTTCCTAGATGTACTGGTACACCTCAGCAACAACCAAATCCACACTGATCTACACACAAAACCCACTGACAAACATCAGTACCTTCTCAAGTCTTCCTGTCATCCTAGCCACACCAAAAAAAATTATCCCATTCAGCCTCCTTCCCCGAATACGCCGCATATGTTCCACCGACACCTTCGTTGATCAACGTAGCAAAGAACTTGTAATTTATCTTATAAAACGAGGGTACAGCCGACCCTCCCAACAAAGAGCCGTAACCAGAGTCCGCGCCATCCCACGGCACGAAACACTCAAGCAACAGGAACACACAAATCCCACAACAGATCGCACGCCATTTGTTATCACCTTCAACCCCGCTCTTCGTAAAATATCTTCAGTCCTAAAAAAACACCTTATCGACTGTCTGTTGGTGTTCCAAAACTCATTTTCTTTTTTCTATCCCTTGTTAAAACCTCTTAAAATTTCATTAAAATTCAGGTAGACCCCCGTCTAAACCTCTTCAAATTTCATTCAAATTCATGTTTACCCCCGCCTTAATACAGGTTTCACTGAATTTATAAGTCGATATCATATCCGTTCGTACATCAGTTGTGCTTGCATATCCATTGCAATCTTGCAATTTTCACAGACATTGAGTCGTTATCCGTAGATCCGCTGCTGTCGCTATGCAGTTCCCGTTGCACTGAATTCCACAATTCCACAATTCCACAATTCCACATTTACATGCATACATTATACAGTTTATATAGAATGGGAAGCCCTGGGCGCTTTCCATTCGACCAAAAATCCCGGTTTCAAATTCCTGGTATTCCGTGTGGCGAATGAAACAGTATTTTCCGGTTGGTTGTTCCAGACCACCACGTTTCAAGTTTCGCGCGAAAACACAAAATAAACCAAAGCAAAACAGTCAAAACAAAATCTGACAAATGGCGGACTCGTTGCCCTTTTTTACTTGCTTTGGAGTTGTTCGACGACTCTGAAGTTAAAACGAACGATATTTTAAGCGAGAACGATGATATTATTTTTTTCAGTGCAGCTAGCTGTTTTAAGAGCGCCTGTCCGTAAAAATCAGACAAATTTGAAATTTTCTGGCAAGTAATAAAAATTCGATTTCTTTCATATTTTAAAGTTAGATAGATTAAGGTATAACAAAAATCACTTGATACTTTTTTCGGCCAAATATCTTTTTATTTAAAAGAAAAATTCAAAAAACGAAAGTACGTTAAAATCGCCATTTGAGGTGGAAAATTATTGCACAACTTTGACAGCTTCGCTTGCAAAAACAAGTACCGCTACAGCATTTAAAACATGAAAATCATATTATTCAATCTTAAGTTATCTAGTAGAGTGATTTAGGGAATTATTTTGTTGTTCTTTGCGTGCAAAATAATTTTATTTCGAAGACATATATTTTACTTCTTTAAAAGTACCTCGTAAACAAAACAACTTTTCACCATGTGCTAAACCTTCAAACGGATTAAGTTTCTGTTGGTTAATTTGTATAAAGATGATCTTAAGATTGCCGTAAAAATTTCTTTGGGCAAATGATTCAGAGCGACGCGAGAGCATTTCAAAGTTAGTTAAATTAAGAGTTATTTGACCTTACGAGGTCAACAATCAATTTGCGGGTCACACAAACATTTCACTTTCCACCACATGTCTTAACACAAATAAGGTTAAAGTAGCCCATAGAAAAAATGTTTTGAAATTTTCTTACCTTATTTGTTGTAGAAGACTTATCCAGAGATCATTTTCTTGCATTTTTTTCACCGTTCATGGTATGTCCTTTAGTCTTGTTTACAACGTCCGATAAACGTCGGACGACAACAGGGTCAGCCAATTTTTGTTAAACTTTCGACACTTTTCAGTATCACAGCATCTATTCAAGGGGCTAAGTACCTTTTGGAGCGTTCCTCGGTTTTGTAGTGCGCTAAAAGATTTGAAATGTTACTTTGAAGTACAAACAAAACATGTCGGACGTTTGCTTTCAGTCGTTTTTCGGTTATGTCACGCAATGCAGTTTTGTTTGCATTTAAGGGGGTAGGGGTGCGGATAAGGCAATTAAATTGAAACACTTTAGCAAGTAAAAAAACAATAACTGTTTAGAAATATATTTCAGCACCATTTAATTTTCTTCGTTAGTCAATATGTTCTAAAATATATTAATTGGTAGCAATAGTCTTTTGCGAGCAACGATTTTTAACTCCTCTCCCCAGTCTTGCTTTCCATATTGGATGCTTTTTTCTCGTTTCCTAAATTTACCTTCTTACCATACGAGTCGAGGTGCTCTACTTGATGGAGCTGCCCCTGAAAGATGGGTATACCAGGACTTCCTGTGGATAGCATCATGCATGTGATCTCTTTTTCACAATAAATTTCCAGTTGCGGATCCAGCTTGCTCATAAGGAGAGGGGGTGGGAGGGGGAGTGAAAATGGTCCTGAAAAAAAGTTCGGTCCCTCGAGTCTTTTTCTTCGCCAAAAAAGGAATGGAAAGGGGCCGCTTCCCTAGATCCGCGCCAGTGAACTAAATTCGACAACTTAAGTTTACAACTACTTCCTTTACATTTCTAGTAAACGCTGCTCGACATAAAATAAGTTCGATCTCATCTCAGTCTCTCATCTTTGTGCGCAAAAAGTTAAGGGACAATTTCCGTTCCACGCTTTCGATCGCGAATGTCATAACCACAAACTCCACCAACAAAGGACTTAAACGAACAAGTGCCTTCCATTTTTGTGTAATACCTAGAACTGAACTCGAATCTTTGATGTACAAAAACATGCACTTTAGCGCCGCCTTCAAGTGAAGGCACTAGGTAATTAGCAAAACCAGGTAGTGTTTACTTTTTTGTCAACTGCATTATTTAAACAGTATTTATTTTTCTTCTCGACAATTGGCGATACTGTATTAAACTTAGTAAGTTCCTCAATTTTTAGATATTCTCTCGTTATCAACTTTAAAATCTGAGCGGGTTTCTAATTATTTTGCTACTGCCAAAAAAATACTTAGGTTTACTTAGTTTGTAACACCGACAAATGCAACAAATGGTTCTGAATTAAGGCATGACATGAATTTGAAGTAGGGCAGTGATTCACGAACCACAGGTAACCCAAACTCACAGTAAGATTATTGACAAGTAGAAAACATCCAAATAAGTCCTCTTTTGAGGCTCCCTCTCGGTCAATTAAGAGACAAAAAAAAAATCAGTTGCGGTGTGTAACGTTTGACAAAAGTATACATCACTAGTTGCACTGTACAAATTGATATATTTTGGGGGCCGTGCATGTGGCAAATATTAGACTGATTTTCCCTTTTTCACATAATGTTTCATGAAGACAGCATCCTTCTGATAAAAAGAAAAAATAAACAATACGAAAAAAGGACAGAACTAGCTTAATACCACAGTGATCTTAATCAGGTAAAAAGCTAGTGATGCCATTTGCATTTCATGAAGACAGTAAAAGAAAAAAAAAGAAAAAAACAATACGTAAAAAAGGATGGCTGAATAATCTTTCCGGAGTAGAGCAATAGAGAATGAAAGCGCTTAAATGTGCTAAATGTGACTGAAAAGACTATTTATTTTTCTCCGCTGCAAGAGTTTCAGACATAAATTCGGTGTTTTCCAGCTCTTTAGCCCTACCCCTACCCCGCTAAAATGCCGAAGAACAGCTGCATTGCGTGACGACACAAATAACTGCCGTCACGATCACGGCTTACATGTAACGGCCCGACATGTTTGTTCATTCAGTACTTCTCAAGCAGTGATTAGATTTATCTATCCGTTAACTTCAAACCGAAGAACATTCGACAAATGCTATAGCCTTTAAATAAGACGCCTTAATGCTGAAATGTGTCGAAAGTTTAACAGAGGTTTGCGTGCGACCTTGCATGGCAGTCCGCGGTCGGCATGCATCGGACGTTATAAATTAAAAATACGATGAACAAAGAAGGGATTTATACACAAAAATGGTCTCTGAATCTGTCTTCTACCGCAAATGAGGAAAGGGAATTTCAATGTTTTTCAATGTGGCTATTTTAATTTCATAATGGGTTAACACAGAAGCAGAAGTTAGAATATTTGTGTGACCCGCAAATTGATTGTTGACCTCGTACAAAGGTCAAATAACTCTTAATTTTAACGAACTTTGAAATGCTCTCGCGTCGCTCTGAATCATTTGCCCAAGGAAATTTTTACGGAAATCTTGAGATCATCTTTATGAAAATTAACCAGCAGAAACTTAATCCGTTTGAAGGTTTAGCACATGGTGAAAAATTGTTTTGTTTACGAGGTACTTTTAAAGAAGTAAAATATATGTCTTCGAAATAAAATTATTTTGCACGCAAAGAACAACATAATAATTCCATAAATCACTCTTCTAGATAGCTAAAGATTGCCAAATACGATTTTCATGTTTTAAATGCCGTAGCGCTAATTGTTTTTGTAAGCGAGACTGTCAAAGTTGTGCAATAATTTTCCGCCTTAAATGGCGATTTTAATGGACTTTCGCTTTCTGTATTTTTCTTTAAAATAAAAAGATATTTGGCCGAAAAGGGTATCCAGTGATTTTTGTTATACCTTAGTCTATCTAACGTTAAAATATCAAAAGAATCCAATTTTATCACTTGCCGCGATATGTTTGATTTTTACAGACAGGCGCTCTTAATAATCATGCGAAGGACTTTTAAAAATCAAGTCGGCGACTGTCGTCGGCGACAACTTTGTGCTTGTGACTTATTACATTCGTTTAATACATAAGCTTATAAGCATTTCTGTGCTACTTACCAGTCCTAGTTGTAGCCATATTTTCTGCTGTTGTACTAGCTATGTTACGTGAGCAATCATGCTCGAGTAAGAGCTGTAAGCATTCGGTGAAAAACAAACACGCTGTGCACTGATATTGAGACGCCATCTTGATTCCGGCTCGGAGAAACTGGGCCGAGCAGGAATGGTCGAGTGGAACGGTTCCATTCGCTTCCCAACCCGGAATTTCCGGAATTTTTGGTTGAATGGAAAGCGCCCCCTGTTTCTGGTAACTAGTTAAATGGCAAGAAACCTCGGTGATACGAGAATCCCGTTGCTTGTACGCTGAATCCTTGAGGATCTGCTACAGGCAAGAAAAATTGAATATAAAACTTAAAGCAAAGTTGAAAATAGCGTATATTTTGTTTAGTACAATAGTTCAGCTGGCCAGACCAGTCTTCTTCAGGTATAAGATGTTATAAGATGTTATATTAAGATGATCAATCAGAAAAAAGTACATAATTTGACAACTGAGTGAGTACAATGACTTCCGTGATTCCATTGATTGTGACTGGAGGAATGACCAAAGGCCAAATATCATTATATTAATGAAGGAAATTGACAATTTGAAATGAAATTAAAATGTGCTGAAGTATACGAATCACCTGCGGCCATCTGAAACTGCTTTCTGTGTTCGACAGATACTTGACAGCCATTCAGCTAAGTTATGCTTAGCCCAGTTTGTATTTCGTGCAATGGTTACGCCGAAGATCTTTTGTGTGGTTTTGAAAAGGAAGCGTGGCGTACTAACGTAGTATTGCGGTCTTCCGCATATTCCTGCATGTGTTCGTTAATTGGTTTATTAAGTATATGATCCATAGAGCTTTGCCGTGCTTGCCGTAGATTTTAAAAGCGCTGCCTTTCGCATGTCTTCGGCTTGGGATTCATATGTACGCTAGGTTGGGGGTCAGTGTACGTAAGTAGGTGTTGAATGGATTTTTACTGCTATTTTGGCATTGTTTATTTCTGTCTACATTTCAGAACGCCAAATGAAGAAATGAGAATTATATATCCATATGATTTCATTAGGAACAGTAACAATTGATAAAATTGAACTAAAATATTTACTGTGCATCGTAAGCCATATTAGGGGTATAGAATGGTCTATCGGAAATGATGCGTCTCGTAAATGTTTCTCGTAAATCTCAGCTTCCGTGGGAGATTTCAGTCACGTTTTAAGCTGTTTTTAGTACTATCGGCCCGACATTTTCCAGCAATTGGAGTCTCGGGCTCGCATTTTTTAGAGGTAAAGTCTCGAGCTCGGATTTGATAGAAACGCTAAAGTCTCGGTCTCGAATTTTTAAACAAGGGTCTCGCAGTCTCGCAAAGTCTCGAATTTACCATTCTATACCCCTCATATTAACAAACAATTTAATCAAAGCGAGAACAAAAGTCATCGACGAAGATCGAGAGTTGACGAAATCACGGCTCATGCGTTTTTTCTCGTACGCCGACTCAGCGAATGTGAACAAGGTCAAATTTTATTAAGGATCGTTGAAAACTGGCCATGTTTACTTTCGTTTGCCCAGGCTAAATAATACCATGTGATTTTTTACTTTCTCACATGAAAGTTATGTAGGCTCTCGATTCGTCGTTATTATAAATGATCTTCTTTTTGTCTATTAGTTTTAGTTTATTCCTTTTGTATTTGGTATGTCTTATTTAGTATGCTAAACCGATTTTTCTATCAATATACGAATGTCAGACATAAATAATGTAGCCCGGCCTTTGGTAAAAAGACAACTAAAACATGTCAACTAAATTTCTCATCGAAATGGAAATGATGATGTGATAAAACTATAAAATTAATACATACATGTTTATACAAAGCACCATTGTTGCCTTCTTTGCAAAGTTTTCAATGCCAAGATATTTAGCCTCTCGTTCTGACCAGGCGTAACACAAATTGATACGGCTGCCAAATAATTTTTGGCATGTATCAATAATTGTTAGTTTTGCTAACGTATATATTTTATTAATTCTTGTCAATTATAGAGACATGTTGTCCTTACTTTTGAGTTTGTTGACGAAATCCTATGGTGTGACCATTCAAATGAAACCTCTTCAGCAGTACTTTTGCATGGTACCATTTGTTCTAACTTTTGAGTCTGTGGATGAAATCCTATGGTGTCTTTTGCATGGTACCATTTGTTCTAACTTTTGAGTCTGTGGATGAAATCCTATGGTGTGACCATTCAAATGAAACCTTTTCAGCAGGACTTTTGCATGGTACCATTTATTTTTCAATGTTTTTCTAAATGAAATTTGCGGTTTTTCATGAATTTTGATTTTTGGAATTCGTGGGTGTTAAAAGGTTAACTGAGCTTCTCAGTGTTCTCAAGTGAGTATAAATGGGTATTGTCGGGTAAACCTGTAAATGATATTATAAATAACCTTGCGATGAATGTGCATCCTATCATCTCTCCTTTGATCAGTTTTTATTACACAGGAAAAACAAAAGAAAACACAACGCGTTTACAAAAGAACAGAAAAAAAAAAAAGACCAAACATGGCACGATTAAAGGACCAACCTTAAATAGACCTATGGCTTATACAACGACTTACAGCTCAATTTCAATGTGTTTTTAGATATTTAAAACAGGAAAGACAATTCAGGGATTACTGGGGTACTAGTAGGAGAAGAAGTTTCCAGTTTTCAGAAAAAACAATGTCCATTTGTATGGAAGGAATACTCCTATAGCTAGTAGCTTGAAAACAACCACTCGAAAAGCGCCGTTTGTGGCTTGGATAGTTCTTGGGAGGTAACCGGTAAAGGGTTGCTTGATTAGCTTCATCGCAGACAAATTGAAACTCCAGACACTTAACAAAAAGATTAGTATATCGAGTGGACGATTGCATTAAACTGCTTTCCTTCATCAGAGTCAAACTGAGCCACAAGTCACGTAATTTAGTTCTACCTTTTGAGCCGTTCGTGGAAGAAATCGACATACAGTGCAAACATTCACATGAACAGCACGGTTGACGTGGTGCGGTGTGTGTTTTTTTTTCAAAGTTAAATGAAATGAAATTTATGTTTTAAACAAACGGCGACTCCGATCTTGGGCGTGAAAATCACTTCCTTTGGTCAATGCGAAATTATCTTTCTCTGTGAATTGTTGTTTCTCTGTGAATTGTTGAATTGTTTCTCTGTGAATTGTTGTTCCCGCCATCCGAATCATCTAGCGGCGGTTTTCTTTCATCTTACGGAGGCGTAACATGTTGATTCTTTAATTATGACACACTTTTAATTTGATGGCTTTATAAACGCAAGGGTAAACGTCGTCCGCTCATGCTTACTGCAAAGGTCACGAACTGATTAAATTGTGCCAATTTAAAACATAAACTGCCGGTAAAACATGTTCCCGCAAGAAGCTAAAAGTGTAATACTGTGTCGTTCCCGACTTTTCCTTTACTGACCCCTGCTTTTTAATCTTTGTTTTGTTTATTATATAAGCCTCGATAAGCTCTAACAGTTATTTAAAGCATTGTTTACTTATTATTGTGTTTATTCATGGCCCCCTGTTAGTTTCACAATGAACTCCACATGTGCTTACTTGACAAAACTAATAAGCTGTGTCATTTTTGCAACCGATCCCCGCTATGACAAAGGGATATTAGATTTAGATCATCGATAGCTGAGTTCCGTTTGAAGACTTCAATATCGGGGGTAAAATAACTGCTTAATATTCAACACTCTGACCAATTCTTTTTCCGCATCGCTGGCGTTTTCACTCATTGTTTCATATGACGATCCTGCCCAACGCAATTGTGATCCCGTGTTTGTACAAGACTGAACAGATAAGAAGTCAATCTTTTGAGCATCGTAACTCCAGCTAGACAACACTCGACGTAATTTTTTGCAAGCCATTAGAACAGCAGACAAGAAAGGGTACGTATTGTAAGACTTGTAACCAACCTGTGAAAATGGTCGCAAATAACAGCACAATCCCAGAAGAAATTGCTGCATTGAGCTCAGAAAATGTCGAGTTCAGAATCTCAAAGATAATATTGTACGTTTTAATCTTTATTCTAAGCTGTGTTGGTAACAGTTTAGTTGCCGTTGTTATTGTGAGAGCTCGAGGAATGCGGACTTCATCAAATTTATTGATCCTGAACCTCGCTATATGCGACTTCATCATACCAGCCGTAAGTGTTCCATTTGATCTGGCGTATGAAGAACTCCATTACGTTTGGCCGTTTGGAAAGGCAATGTGTAAAGTTCTTTGGCCATTCCAGACTGTTTTCTCGACGTCCTCCAGTCTTATTCTTGCAACAATCAGTTTGGACAGGTTCAGGACCCTTGTAAAACCTTTCATCGGGTACTTCTCCTTGGAAAGAAATGTTATGGTCGTGGTAGCAATTCACACTTTTTCGATCTGTTTGTGTATTCCTTATTCTCTCGCTTTGAATTACAATGCCTCTGAGAAAGATTGCTACGAAAGCTGGCCAGGCGTACGCTACAGACAAGCTTACACCATTGTCCTCTTTGTTTGCCAATATGCTTTACCACTGATAACTATGTCCATAGCGTATATACTCATCTATCACAGCTTGCGTTCTAATTTGGTCAGGCTCTTCTCTATGGATCCTAAAAGTGGCTGCCGAAATGCGAGCAGAGGATCGACTTTAAGCAAGGATAGCATGGAATTTAAAAGGAAGGAACAGAACATACGCTTGGCGAAGATGTTTGTTATAGTTGTAGTAGTATTTGCAGTCAGTATGTTTCCAAATCAAGTTCTTTGGATTTGGTTTGACTTTGGAAATGGAGGTGCCAATGCATATTTCGGTTACATTTCCGTTGTTTGTCGGCTTTGTACTTACGCAAACAGTGTCTTAAACCCGTTTATTTATGCGCTGAAAAGCAGAGAATTCAGATCTGGTTTTGCAAAGATTGGCCGTTCAACTGTGGTGAAGCCCTTTAGAAAGATAAGTAGTGGAACTAGAAGAATTGTGCGCAAAGTTAGCAGCAATGTTTTGGACAGTCAACGTCCCATTACGCCGGTTCAGAAGAAATCTTCCGCTTTTGTAGCCATTTCTGAAGATTATCCAAGTTCGGAAACATTCCAGCTAAGTTCGCCAACGGAAATGTTGCGAAATTCAAAACTAAGTTTTACATTTGACTGCCAAGGTACAGTTGCCCGTCGGAAATTTTCATGTTATGAAATAGGTGACGTTAAGGATTTGTGTGCGAAGCCCGACTTTTCTATTCAAAACGGTTCTGTCGTGAACGTTGAAGGTCTAGAAAGAAATGGAATCGTGATCAGCGGATGTGTTACCAAAACGCCTAAAAAGAAGAATGCTATTCACAACATATCATTTCCAGAGCTGGAGGGATTTTTGAGTGGTGGATCATACAGGTTTATCGAACAACTTCGAGAAACAGATTGCTGAGAGAACATTTCAAAGTATGTTAGCTTATCTAAAGCCTCGAAGTAAAAGATTGAATTAATGAACGCGATCAGATGATGTTTTTACACCTCGTTGATTTTAATTCATGAAATGTTATTTTGTCGATGAGTAGACAACAAGAAATGCAGAAAGAGACAAGCCAATGTATCATTGAGGCGGTACTTTGATATAATATAAACTTACGTTATTTCAAATATGGTTTATTGTTGACTTTAGCATTTGTCAGTTTGCTTTAGCGAACCCTTTTAACCCTGTCACTTCCAGAGACAAAACATAATCGCATTATGTATTAATTAAAAAGTGGTAACTTCTTAGTCTCAAGGCTTAGTGGGGCCATTTAATAAAATGAAACTCATGGAGCGCTTTACGTTTGTTTGTTTTTTTATTTAACCTAAACTTACGCTATTTCAAATACATTGTTAACTTAATGGTTTATTGTTGTCTTTAGCATTTGTCAGTTTGCTTTAGCGAACTGTTAACCTTTTCACTTGCAGACAATTCAAAACGTTATCACGTTATGTAATTAAAACATGGTCGTAACTTCTTAGTTTTCGAATGAAATCCTCCAAGTGGGACCATAAAATAAATTCTCTTAAACAGTCTACTCTCATGAAGCGCTGTTTGTTTTTCAAAAAATAAACTTACGTAATATTTCAAATATACTCTATAGTTGTCTTTAGCATTTGTCAGTTTACTTTAGCGAACCCTTGCCGTTTCCGGTTGCCAGAGTCAAAAGATCATCAAGTTTTGTAATTCAGTTAAAATGTTTGTAATCAACTTCGGATGAAATCTTTTAAGTGGGGCCATTAATACATTGAAAATGAAAAACTCTTTCAAAAGTACTTCCATGGAGTGTTGTTGTTTTTTTTTTTTCAAAACATTCTCAAACGAAATCTGCACTATTTCTACTAGTTTTAAACTTGATATCCTACACTTCTTAAATTTAAAGGTTATACTCCTCAACAGGTCATGCTATTTAAAGTTTGGAGATGAAATCTCTGAATGCCACAAAACCAACACGCAACAGATACTTGCTCATCGTGTAACATGCATTAACTCTTAAAACTCTCAAGAGTGCCAAAGAACAAAATTCAAGAAAAATCCCAAATTTCATTTTGTAGAATGGGGAAAAACTAATAGTACCATGCAAAAGTGCTGCTGAAGAGGTTTCATTTGAATGGTCACACCATAGGATTTCGTCAACAAACTCAAAAGTTAGACTGAACAAATGGTACCATGCAAAAGTACTGCCGAAGAGGTTTCATTTGAATGGTCACACCATAGGATTTTATCAGCAGACTCAAATTAAAAGTTAGAACAAAATTGGTACCATGCAAAAGTACTGCTGAAGAGGTTTCATTTGAATAGTCACACCATAGGATTTTATCAACAGACTCAAAAGTTAGAACAAAATTGGTACCATGCAAAAGTACTGCTGAAGAGGTTTCATTTGAATGGTCACACGATAGGATTTCATCAGCAGACTCAAAAGGTAGAACTACCCTACATGTCTCCATAAAATTGATGAACTCCGAGGATTATAAACATGCAGCTGTTATTAAAGTTCGTTTCTTCCTGTTTTGATCAGCGAAACAAAATTGTTATCAGTCCAGTCTAGTTCTATTTTATGCATTGTAATCTGTTTATTATGATTATGTTTGTTTGTTTTATTTGTTAACTTTCTATATAACCTTACGCTTTTGCAATACTGTAATCGATTTATAGTCATGCAAATAAAGCTTGTTGTTGTTGTTGTTGTTGACTCTGGGAGTAAAAAGGGTTAACCTTTTCACCGCAGAGAATTTCCAGAATCAAAGTTCATGAAAAATACCAAATTTTATTTTGTTAAATACTGAAAGAACTTGAGTACCATGAGAGAGCACTGCTCAAAAGCTTTCATTTGAATGGTTACAGCGAAGGTTTTCATCCAGACTCAAAAGTTAGAACCATCTTACACAGAGTCTACACAGCATAATTAACAGCACCACAGGAAAGTACTGCTCAGTAGCTTTAATTTGAATGGTTACAGCGAAGGTTTCCATCCACAGACTCAGTTAGAACCATCTTACACAGCATAATTAACAGGACCACAGGAAAGTACCTTATTGGTACTAATTTTCGCGGGCGCTTAATTTCGCGAAAAAAAGGTCGGCATATTTCGCGGGTCTTTATTTTCGCGATTTGGGTGCAAAATTATTTTCTAAGGGAATTAATTTTCGCGAAAATGAAAAAAAAAAAACATTTTATTTCGAGAATTTTATTATTTTACACTTCTTATTGCTGAAAATCATCAACTCATAACAAAACCAAACTATATGACGATAGCGATACAGATGAAGAGGTTCAAAGTAACACAGATAGTGAAATTTGACTGTTAAACTGTTGTTTATCATCTGTAGGCATGCCATAGAGCTTTTACACGTTATACACAATACATGTACGTAGACATGTGTTTCTTCATTAAATTGAGAAAACAAGAAATATAGGAGGGTATTAAATTTCGCGACATTAAAGTTCGCGGGAATTTTTTTTCGCGTCGCTTTAAGTTCGCGATTTTTTTTAAATCGCGAAAATCGCGAAATTAAAGCGACGCGAAAATTAGTACCAATAAGGTACTGCTTAATAGCAGTTTCAATGATTTCAATGGTCACAAGGTAAGATTTCATTTTACAAACGCAAAAGTTTGAGTTTGGGGAAAATTGTGCAAATCATAAAAAAAGTAAGGATCGATGTCTGTACGATTTCACTCATAGACTTCCTTCCTCTCATAAAGTATGGTTGTATATATTAGGTTTCCAAGAAAAGAAGAAGGCTTCCGAATATTGGGACAAAACGAGAGTGTGGCCATTCAATTGAAAGCTCTTGTAGCAGTATTTTCGCTCAGTTAGTTCTGTTCAAAACGAAAATATGTTTGTTATTCCCTTTGATGTTTCGATCCGGCCTGCTAAAACTTAAATGACCTACCGCAAACTGCCGCCCATATTAAAGTTCCCCCGCTTATAAGCCCATCCGGTTATTGGCCCACTAGTTTGGTAACAAAATATTGTTCCGTTTATACCCCTTCCTATATATACATTTATAAGCACACCGCGGTGCATACGGGGGACGGGGAGGGGGGGGGGGGGGGGGTACTCAACAAAACTCCCCCGAGGTCCAAAAATGTACACTTACCCTTTCATATACCGTTTTTGACAGAAACAGCAACCCTTTCATATACCTAATTGACTTACATCCCTGACTTACTGATACATTCTGTAATGACGAACAAAAGAAGTGTTTTTGGCCTAACAATGGAGCAACGTTTACCTGGCACTTTTCACTTCAATATAAACATTATAAAACACTTTGATAGACGAATCACATGTAGCCGTTATGTGCGACCTAAATGGCAGTTTCCCCTACCCTATTCCATACTTTAAATTGTGAAATCCCTTCCTTTTTATATACCTCATGCCTTAAAACGGTACCCCTATCAGGCGGAGCTTCCCGCATAGCCCATTCCCATTATAGAAAGCCCCCTGCCCCCCCCCCCCCCCCCCCCCCCCCCCCACACATACACACACACACACACACATCCCGGGCACCACATCTTCTTAACGGCAATTCTTTACAAAAAATGACGCCAAATTAACTAAAACAACCTACGTTTTTTTATCGCAACATTTTTTGCTCATTAGCCAAAAACCCCTTACAAAGTTGTATATTATGGGAATTTTTATGTTCTTGGGTCAAACCATCAAGCTGCAAAATAAGTACCTTTTCTCATACGCGAAATCCTCCTAAAACGCAAGAGGACGATATCAAGTAAATTCTGATACTGGGATTTTTGGTGACTAGTCGGGTTGCAAAATTCACCCGAAAGTGGTCTGGTATAGGGTAAGAAAAAATATGCAAAATACCCTCAGTGGAGGGGGAAGGGGGTGTTTACATGATACAAATGCCAGCATGCCACACGCGCACTTCAATTCGGTTACTCTTCAAACCCTACCACAAAAGCACGACATCTTCTTGCCGCGAGCTTTAACAATATCATCGGACTTAACCCTATTCGGCCTGGGGGGTGGCACAAAGTGCCCGCGCTAACTTTCAACATTCATAACTTCTTTAATATGTATTCAAACGCCATCAAACTTTGTGACTTTTCCTAAAATTTATCTGGCAACAATTTCATATGACAATGTTTTGCTCACGTGACTTGACGTTTCCATGGCAACAAGATTTTGACAGCCATGTTTTTGGAAATTTGCATATTTATACCTTTAAATGAAGAAAAACAATGTTTATTGATATAACTTTTGTATTTTTACGCCATTTAGCGTTTATTTATTTGTTTTGATTAATTTTGCGTCAATTTGGACGGTTTTTTAGAGGTTTTAAAAAAGTTCAGAAATCCAAGATGGCGGATCCAAGATGGCGGCCGTATAACTAATTACCTAATAACTACGTCATATGACGTCATCGTTCCATTGTGCGGACCGCAAAGGAAATAGTTTTGGATGTACTATGTACCCCCTAGGTTTCATTGTCATAGCCTTAATGTTCTTGAAGTTACGAAGGGGGGGCACAATGTCCCCCCCTCAGGCTCAGGAACTCAAAAAAAGCCCAGGCCGAATAGGGTTAAGCCGTGGATCGATCGACGCGCGAATTAATCTTTTGACACCCGGTACTTGTCTAGCTGGTGCCGCATGTAATCATTTAGTGTAGTTATACATAAAATTTGGGTCTGTGGATGTGATTCCTATAGTTTGACTTTGAGAACCCCTTTAAATTAAAGTGCATATGAAGTAAAAAAGAATTTCCATGGTTTGATTGTGCTTTACTTTCTTTATCTAAATTTGTGAGTTTCATCGAAAAGATCCTTCCCATTGTGCAATTATTATGCTTGAAAGCTTTGAATTTTCCGCCAGAAAGTGTCTCTATTATTTTCTACTAATCTTCAATCTTGTTTGCGTGCCGTCATGAGAGTAATCCATTGAATCAAAACATACATGTTTGTGTTTCTAACTATAAATACTACCTACTGTATTTACACAATAAAAAGATTTCAAAGATAACCATAGTTGATCCGATAATGCAGTAATGAATCGCAATGGTTTATAAATACTCATGCAATCGAGGAAAATTGACTTCCTTATTGGCTACTCTCATGAGCACGATTTGTTTTTAGAGCCAGACTAATCTAGCGGATTAGTGAACTTTTTAAAGTCTGCGGATCACATTTTTACATTTTTGAGATTTAACTTTGGTGGGATTTCAGTAATTATAAGTCATCAGCGTTTGTTGCTAATTGATAAAAATCGGAGGGTAAACTAAACTGCGAGTAGGTTCTTTCTAGACCATCACGTGATCACACAAAAGGGCGAAGAAGCAAAGCAAGCTCGGAGCGAGGGTTCGCTCGCTCGCGTAATTGCTTCCACAACAGGAAGACTAAATGTCTCCAAAATTAAAATTTCATCAACATAAATGTTTGTGATCTCAAACAACTCATAAGTGTCGTTGGAATACAGTTGTGCAGTCAATTTCCGTTGTCTCCCTCATTAACAGTTTGGGTGTTTTCTGGTCTTTTGTTATCCATAAATTCATTCTCTCTATCACTGTTTTCCTTCCTTTCTTGGCTAATTCCCTCTTGAATGGGTTCCAAGGTTGGACAGCGTAGCTCCATCAACAAATCATTTTGTCTTTTTATATCGCCAGTGATTTCATAACATGAAAATTTTCGACGTCGGGAAATTGAAATCTTCCCCTGAGACACAGACTTCAGCTTCGTATCACGTGACACTTCGGTAGGCGAATTGAGTTGGAATGCTTTGAAATTCTCACTGGATATGACTCCACAAGCTGAATATTCCTTCTGAACGGGAATAGAACGTTGATTGTCCAACACATTCCCACTAACTTTGCGCACAATTTTTCTGGCTTCGCTACTTAACTTTCTCAACGGCCGCGTCACAGTAGTGCGACCAATTTTCGCAAACCCAGATCTGAATTCTTTGCTTTTTAAGGCATAAATAAACGGGTTTAAGACACTGTTTGCGTAAGTGCAAAGCCGACAAGCAACGGAAATGTAATGGAAAAGATGATGCTCCATTCCATTTCCAAAGTCGATCCAAATCCAAAGAACTTGATTTGGAAACATGCTGATTGCAAATACCACCACAACGATAACAAACATCTTCGCCAAGCGAATGTGCTGTTCCTTTCTTCTGAAATCCATACTATCCTTACTTAAAGTCGATTCTGTGCTTAACGTACGGCTTCTTCGTTCAGGATCCATGGAAAATAGCCTGACCAGATTAGAACGTAAGCTGTGATAAATGAGTAGATACGCTATGGACATAATTATCAGTGGGAAAGCATATTGGCAAAGGAAGAGCCCAATGGTATAAGCGTGTTTATAGCGTACGCCTGGCCAGCTTTCGTGGCACGATTTTTCGGCTGAGGCATTGTAACTCAGAACGACAAAATAAGGAATACACAAACAGATCGAAAAAGCGTGAATTGTCAGCACCAACGGAACAAATTTCCTAAAGGAGATGTGCCAGGATAAAGGTTTTACGAGGGTCCTGAATCGATCCACACTGATTGCTGCAAGGACAAGACTGGAAGACGTTGAGAAGACAGTCTGAAATGGCCAAAGAACTTTGCACATTGTCTTTCCAAACGGCCAAACGTAGTTGAGTTCTTCATACGCCAGATCAAATGGAATACTTAGGGCTGGTGTGATGAAGTCGCATATAGCAAGGTTCAGGATCAATAAGTTTGACGAGGTTCGCATTCCTCGAGCTCTTATAATAACAACGGCAACTAAACTGTTACCAACACAGCTTAGAATCAAAATTAAAACGTACAATGTTATCTTTATGATTCGAAATTCCATACTTTCCAAGTTTCCAGTAGTTGCTTCTTCTTGAATTGTACTGTTGTTGGCCGCCATTGTCGGTTAGCTCAGACAGTTAGCTCAGTGCTGGCGTGCAATACGAACTGTTTATCCGAATTGGCGTTGTCTGGAGCAAGGAAATGTGACCTTTTTAATTACCTTATTAGTTTTATTTTCCGGATCACATTTTTGCGATTAATTAACTACAATGGGAAGACCCGCGCTCAACAAACAAGTTAAACATGTTTATTTAACACTCTTACTTTAATTTTTCATCCTTGTTATCATCACTACGTTTTGTTTTTCATAGAAGTATCACATATTTCGTTGTATTCCTTTAGTATTATGTAATCTTTTTACAGATCTGTATCTGTATCACGTTTTTTGTATTCCGCTAATTCCGTTGTATTCCATCATAGCTATGATTCCATATTATGTAACATTCTCACAAATTTGGAATCAAAAAATTTATATTATTTAAAATCGACATTTCTTTGTTATTAACTTTATATAAACAGTTACTTACTTGTAGACACCCTGAACTGATAATGGATACTTAAGTATCCGAAACTTTTTTTAGTATTAAAGTTGGCGAAATACAAGTACAGTGGAACCTCAGAGAAACGGAAATTGGTTCGAAAAATCGGGAGTTCGAAAAATCTCCAAGGGAAACGAGTTTTGGGATTCCACTGTATAACATTATAACTAATTACCAACTACTTTAAATGTTATCGTTTATCATTGATAAGCAGTGATAAATGATGTTATCACTGTTTTTTTTTTAATCTTCTTCCAGACCTCTAGGGCAGATAGTGAGTGACTATCTCATCAAAAGCAAACATGTACTGATAAGGACAGTGTGCTATGTTTCCTTCAGATCGTTTCATTTCATTCATATATGACAAGTCGTATAAAAAAAACATTACACAGTGTTAATTAGATTAAGTGAAGCTTTGTTAGCATTAGCACGTGCGCCTTAGTTTCTTAGTCGTTTCTTTAGTCGTTTCCTTAGTCGTTTGTAATCTCTGTAATGGATCACAGTATGTGATCACTTGGACTTAATTAATAGTCCTTTTTACAGTTGTGTGCTTGGTGACCTTGCCTTTGAGTGGAAGCGAGGCTGGAGGTGACCTTGCTTTGATACAAACCTTTCTGCCTTTCATATGTTGATAATGCTTTTCTCATGCTAACTAGCTAAATTTACATCTGAAAAGCTCCAAGGTCTGCATCATAACAAGGTCACCTCCAGCCTCGCTTCCACTCAAAGGCAAGGTCACCAAGCACACAACTGTAAAAAGGACTATTGTTTTCGGACTGCATAAACTGGTAAATGATCCGAAGGGCCATATGTCAGTTCCTGAGGCAAAAATCTTAGAGTTCTCGGTGGAGTATATGCGATCCAAGCGGGACTGTGAAGCTGCATGGTCGGGTGACACCAGAGGTTATTTGATATCGGCCCATGTCATTGGTGGAAATGGCAATGGATTAAAGGGGCAGTATCGCGAGGTTCCACGCGCGGCACTGTTCACTATTCTTCCACCGGAATTTTGGACATATCACTGTTAAAAGTGATTTTCTTTCTTCCGGCTATCAGAACGGATTTTTTGATTCAACAAATACCTCCACTTCTCGACGGCCTTTTTGAAATGCGGAATCAAACTTGAAAACGTGGGCCGACGTTTTCAAGTTTCGACCTCGTGATACTGCCCATTTAATCTCAGTAAGATCGATATACACATCACCCAGGAGCCACGTCTTGCATGATCGAGTTTATGACTGCGCATGCTCCCTCAACGTTAGAAATGAATATCTCTTGCAGTCAGTTTCTAATGAAAAATATTTCAGATCAAATGAAAAATGGATACTAGGAAAAAGCAACTGGTGCCTGTTTTGAAGTTAACTATGCTATTTGCATATACTTCTGATAGCCTTTGATCATTCATATATGACAAGTTGTATAAAACATTACACAGTGTTAGATATCTTATAAATAGGTCCTATTCAGTAAAGTGAAGCTTTGTTATCATTAGCACATTAGCACATTCTAATCGAGCTACAAAAATATCAACTCCGAATATCAAAAGGGTATAGCACAATTATTCATCACAGGAAATTTGAGACCGATTAACAAGATACTCTACGTCTGAATGTTGCTTTAAAAACTCGAAATGTTATCAAGAATGTATGGGTCATTGCGGCTTTTGCTGATAGTTAATATTTTCTTAAACATTACATGAAAGAGCTAAAAGTTGTGTAGATTACTAACTGGGGGTTAAACAAGCTTTCTCAACTTCTTTACGTACTCGTATGGGCCTTTATCACGCCCCGCCATTTTGTAAAAAAACAAAAGATTTGCCCCCCAAGCCTCGCAGTGAAAAAGTTGAGAACGAGGTTAAGCAGGCGAAAACAAAGCATTTTATTCTTCTGGGAATCAACATGGCCGCCGCGTGATAAAGGACCATGAAACAAAACGTAAAAACAATGACGTCGTGTCAGCAAAGATTCGCCTTTTACGGATCAAGCCCCTGCAAGACAACTTACAGAAACCGTTGACTTGACCCTACTTCCTGTAACGATTCGGTTTCCACAACTTTCACGCTTTGCGGCTTGGAAATCTGACAAAACGTCAGAATATGGTTCGTCCTCTCTTCGAAAATTAACTTGACATCTATAATCAAGGACAAAAGGGTTGGGACGAATTGGCATTTACGATGTTTCCCACGCAGCCGTTATTTGTCTCGTCAAGCAACGCTCCGAGGATCGAGCGTTGCGTGACGAGACAAATAACGGCCGGCTGCGTGGGAGACCAGCATTTACGATGTTTCCCTACGCACGCGACAGAAACACGGTACGCGCAAACGATAAGTGCCCGTTTCCAGACCCCTACCCCCCTTACAAGCAAACAACACGTAAAAAAGACATTTTTGTTTTGACCTTCAAACTAGACAAGCAAGGACAAAAGGGTTGGGACGAATTCACATTTACGATGTTTCCCTACGCACGCGACAGAAACACGGTACGCGCAAACGATAAGTGTCCGTTTCCAGACCCCTACCCCCTTACAATGTTGAGCCCGCGTAATAAAAATGATTTGTACATTTGAACTTTGTCTCGGGGGAAGGGGTGGGGTTGGTTAGATGGGCTTTAAGCGAAAAACATGGCTTCATTGGTCAGTCCCACTAAATTAGTAGTTAATAGGAGGACTTTGTAACATTTGTCACAAGAACTTTTATCCTTGATTGTAGCTCCGTCTTAGTGTACTACAAAGGTACTACATACAAGTTTTAATTTGACTCAGTTTTGACCCAGTTTTCACTTCTTACTACAAGTAGGGATCAAAGACTCCTAAGAGCCAACCCGTGAATAAGAAATGCTAACACGCAACGCAATATTTCGGTAAGCTTATGTTTTCACACTGACACGGTTCGATATATATATATTTTTTTAAATTAACCGTAAGGATTTTTGACGAACGAAAAAAAAAGGAAATCACTTTGAATCACTTTTTCCCAGTTTGAGGGAAGAAAAAAAAACAGGAGTCATGGGCGGCAATTAAAATCGGGCCTCGGGCCCGAGTGCAAATCCGGCGTCTTAGCCCACGAGGCCATCGAGGAACACGTGCTCAATTAAGACTAAATTTTATTATTTAAAGGTATAGATATGCATCAAAACGTGTGTCTCGATTAGAAAATCCCTTTAGATCGATTTTATTTAGCATTAAAGACTCCAAATGCGAAACACCTTTAAGCTTATTGTTGTTTATATTCGTTTACAACAAATTAGTTATTGTTATCGCTGGATTCACGCTGTTCTTGTTACGAAACGCATTCGTAACAAAGCATTACGTCACAAAGTTTACAGCTGATGGAAGGAGTGAGTGAGTGAGTGAGCGAGTGCCTATTTGCATATCTGTCTCCGTTACCTATAACCCGTTCATTACGCATGCGCGTATTCACGGGTTAAAAAGGGATGGCGCGTGATTGGCCGAGAGCGCTCACTCCCACCGATGTGGCCCACTTAAAAAGTGGCTTAAGGTGGCTCCATATTGTTCAGCCCTCTCGTCTTTTGCATTCCATTACAACTAGCCCTATGGTGTGGCTAAAAATCTTTTAGTTGGAACCAGTAAGTGGGTAGTGGGGGTGTCTTTTTTAGCACTGATCACCCAATCCTTGACCACGTGGTGTCTCTACTATCTGGACGCCCGAACTGTTATGAGTCTCAGGATGCTTTCAGTTTAGGTCATGTATAGTGCACACCCCTGCCGCACCTGTAAAGGTGTGTATCTGGGGTGACGGGGCCAGCAACCCCCCACCCTTAACAGCTTTCGCTAGGAAGAAGTTAAAGAAGCCTAGAACGGACGGATCTACACGAAAACGACATACGCCTACCCAACGACTACGTGAAACGGATATGACTATACTGGAAGTGAACATCAGAGGTTTACCCTCCAACATTGGCGAGCTCTCCAACTTATGCCATGAACTTCGGCCCTCTATTGTTGTCATCGTTGAAACCTTTCTGGACACCACTGTGCAAGATGGAGCTGACTGTATTAACATCCCCGGTTACTCCCTTAGCTGCCGCAGAGACAGGCCTAGCAAAAAACCAGGAGGCCAAAGCAGAGAAGGAATTGCAGTTTACTGCCTTGAAGGTCTGCCATATTTCATGACTACATCATTGATCCAGAGGACTTAGAGTTGATCTGGTTCTCTGTAACTCGCAGGTCACAGAAAGTGCTAATAGCCGCAGTTTACAGACCACCCAGTGCCAACTGTGATGTTATCAGCTACCTTGATTCTACTACACTGTCAAAGCTCTCTGCATTCAGTGCACAATCAGTCATCCTTATTGGTGATTTCAACGTCCATCATAAGGAATGGCTTGGCAGTCATACTACCGACACTGCTGGACGCTTGACACTTGAGATGTGCAACACACTTGGTCTGACACAGCACGTCAAGGAACCAACTAGAGAAGACCAGATACTTGACCTGGTGATGACTGATCTTGATGCCACCTGCAAGACATTTCCCAGGCTTGGAACATCAGACCACAACCCTGTTCTTCTAAAGCTGAACGTGCCTCTGGACAGAGACAAACCCTACCAACGCAAAGTTTGGAGGTACGACAGAGCAGACTTCTGGGAGATGAGAGGTTATCTCACTTCTGCTGACTGGTCTACAGCTCTTCACACAGAAGATCCAGAAGAAGCTTGTAGCAATGTCACAACCATCATCTCTGATGCTATGGAAATGTACATACCAGGGAAACTCGTGACTAGAAAGACTGGTGACAAGGTATGGTTCAATGACAACTGCAGACGTGCAGCGAAGAAGAAGCGTCGCTTGTTCAGGAAACTAAAAAAGAACAACTCCAAAGATAACAAGGCCAAATTTGCAAAAGCCAGAAAAGAAAACAATCTTGTTGAAAGGAAAGCCAGAAGGGAGTATAATGACAAACTGAGAGAGGAACTTTCAGATGGTAGCCTTAGCAGTAAGAAGTGGTGGAACACTGTTAACACCTTGTCCGGAAAATCCACCAGAGCTGACATCCCAGTGTTGAAGGACCAACATCAAACTTGCACCACAGCAAAAGAAAAGGCTCAGAAGTTCTGTCAGACTTTTGCCGCTAAGTGTCAGCTTAATTATGCAGATGAGTCTGCCCCAGACTGCCCGCTCTTAACAACTAGTTCGATGGAAAGGGTAATCTTCAAAGCTAAAGATATAAGGAGGCTTTTGCAGAACCTGCAGCCTGATAAAGCGACTGGCCCTGATAATATTCCAGCCAGAGTATTGAAAGAGTGCAGTGCAGAACTGGCAAGACCACTCTCCTCGCTGTTTCAGCTATGTTTTAACCTGGAAGTCTTCCCAAGCCAATGGAAAACAGCAAGTGTCATCCCCATCCATACGAGAGATTCAAAGTCTAATCCATCTATGTACCGACCCATCTCACTGCTTTGCATCATCAGCAAGGTTATGGAGGCAGCTGTAAACAATCAGCTTCGGAAGTACCTTTTGGGAAATGGCCTCCTCTCAGACCGGCAGTTTGGATTTAGACCACATCATAGTACAACTGACATTCTAACTATTCTCACCCAACAATGGTCAAACTCCTTAGATCAAGGAAACGAAGTCGGACTGATTGCCCTAGATATCAAAGGTGCTTTCGACAAGGTCTGGCATAATGGTCTCTGCTCAAAACTCAGTGCAAAAGGAGTGCGTGGAAGCTACTTACCTGGATAAGGAGCTACTTGACAGACCGATCAATCAAAGTTGTCTTATCTGGCCAGTCATCTGATACATTACCAATCAATGCTTCAGTTCCTCAGGGATCAATCTTAGGCCCTCTACTATTCTCAGTCTTTATAGACGATTTGAGTGACGAGTGCGTAAATCAACTCTATCTATACGCAGATGATTCAACTCTGTACTGTGAGATCAAATCAACTGACGACCCAAAGGCTATTACAGCTAGTAGCCTAAACAGAGATTTAGAGAAGATGAGGATCTGGGCAGACAAGTGGAGGGTGACCTTTGAACCATCAAAGTGCAAGGCCATGACAATATCCAGGAAAAGGATTCCGACCAGGCTTGATCTTCAGTTTGGTAGCACATCCTTGGCAGAGATGAATAAGCTGGAGATTCTGTGAGTCACAATTGACAGCAAATTGACTTGCACAAAGCATATCACCAACATTGCGTCGAGGGCTGGACAGAAATTGGGGGCCCTAAGGAGGGTGGCTAACAAACTGGATAGGAGAGGTAGAGCAACTGTCTATAAATCCCAAGTTCGAAGTGTAATGGAATATGCATCACTTTCATGGATGAGTGCTTGCCCTTTAACACTTGGATTGCTGGACTCTATCCAGAGGAAGGCACTTCGAGTTATTGGTGCGGATGAGGATGAAGCTAGATCAGAACTCAACCTTTCTTCTCTCCACCAGAGACGTCAGGTGGCAGCAGCTACAGTTCTCTATAAAATGCACACCAGCACATGCCCGACAGACCTTCGTGCTCTGCTCCCCCAGCCATATATCATTAGGAGAGCCACCCGTTCCAGCCTGTCAATGCCTTGCCATGCTCTTGCAGTACCAGCGTCCAGAACGGCTTCTACCGGCCGAACGTTCATCCACACAGCAGTTCATGTTTGAAACAGCTTGCCTAATAATGTAGTTGGTAACATCACTGTAAATGGTGTCGCATCCTTTAAGAGCAGGGTGCATAGTTATCTTATGTCATGTGTATGAGGCTCTGCCCCTGCACTCCAGTTCTCCTTGCTGTGAACCATTGATTAGGCCATGGGGACATCTATCATAGTGCAATGCTGCATATGCTAGTTTTTCATTCTTCATGGACTATTGTTCACTTTAGCATTTTATAAAAAAAAAAGTAAATCTTTTATCAGTCAGCAACGTGGTATCCAATTGACGTCATCATTCGTTGCCATGGCAACGCGAAAAGAGATAAAAAAATACACTATTTTGGACCATTTGAGGCTAATAACTTATAAACTACACGGTGAAAGTTTTTGTTTTCGATATATTTTTGTTCAATTGGCAAGAGAAACATTTTAACAATTTTTTAAAAAATTCTGTTCAGAGCTACCTTAACTTTATGTAAAAATAACATATCTCTGCATCCTATGTACAGATTTTTTTCAAAATTGGCACAAATGTTTGTTATGTTTATAAGATGAAAATGTATAAAAATCAAAAAATTTCACCGAGCAGTTTTGAAGTTATTAGCCTCAAAATGTTGAAAATGAGACAGGTTCCGCTCATCAGTATGCATTTATGAAAAGAGTATGCACGAAGTGCGACGGCTGATACCGAAAATGCGCGAAATATTCACGAACAGGCTCCGTAATGTTTCTGCATCAAGGCACGTGCCATCGCAGTCTGTTAAAATACACTATTTTGCAACGCATTGTTCTTTCTGCATGAAGTGTTGACAATAGCCCGTAGACTAAAATTAGCAAAA
Source organism: Dendrophyllia cribrosa (assembly GCA_024195265.1). Lineage (NCBI taxonomy): Eukaryota > Metazoa > Cnidaria > Anthozoa > Scleractinia > Dendrophylliidae > Dendrophyllia > Dendrophyllia cribrosa. The sequence goes on along the minus strand of JAJLRJ010000012.1, from coordinate 9,161,279 downwards.
TTACCATAAATATGTTTTTACATTCGTGTTTGCTCGGGAAGCCTTCGGAAGCGTAAAAACAAGCCATTTTGTGTCCATGAATTCAGCGCGGATATAGAATTTCATGAGATGACACGGCAGGGAGGTAAACTAGGTGTATTGTAGGTTGTCATATCTGACGCAAAATGTTTAAATAGGCTTTCAAAGGGAAGATATGAGGCTTCAAATTCCAACATGGTCAATTTTACTCCTTTAAAAGCTAATAACTTTTAATTAAAGTTGATATCAAACAATTGCCTTTAGATATGACACAATAAACCACTTTCATAATGGCGGCCGATTTATTTATTCTTTTCTATGTATGTTAATTAGCCTCACTGGCCTCATTTTAGAGTAAAAATTCTTTTGCACATGTTACCGAGGCCAGTGAGGCTAATAATTAACATACATATAAAAGAATAAATATCCACCACTTCGCGGCTCGGTAAATATCCACCACTACCCACCTCCACTTCTGTGAATAGTTGTTAATTATTTTTAACCCTAGCTTGGACGTACACGTAAACTTATTCCCCAAACTTATTCTCCAACCCCTTTAATTGGATTTTTGCGGTGTTACAATATTTCGAAAAGATTTTACTTTAATAGATCGCCTGTGATGTGCTTTACACGATAAGGTCGATATAATGGCGATTATGACGCTGCTTGGAATCTGTGACGTCATCTAAAATCAATCATCATGATCATCGTCGCCATATTGGATTTTACTAAAAATTAAACGTTTCCAAAACAATTCACAGTTCTTATGGTTTAGTAAGAATATTTCTTGCAGTCAGTTTCTAACGAAAAATATTTGAGATAAACTGAAAAGTGGGTACTTATTAAAAGCAACCGGTGCATATTTTGAATTTAACTATGCTCATTTGCATAGTACTTCTGATAGCCTTTGATCATGTTGTTTCGCAGCTTTTCAAAACTTTTAGGAACAAGCCTGGCCATCAGAAATTTGAAATTTGGTACCCAGCCGTTGAATTTGTTGTTGGTTAAGCCCATCACTTTGCACTTCGTCTCCGGTTCACTTTCATCTGGGATCGCAAGGTAGAAATTCCCACCATTTTGAGCTCTGACAAGACCATCTTCTCCTTCGGGTTTAGAGGGATGACTAGCCGCACTTTGGAAAATGATGTAAGCTTGGTGGCCGTACCAATCAATCTCTTTAATCGGGGAATAGTACAACACGAAACTGCGATCAGTCAGCGGCCATGATGTGACAGTTCGCATGTATGTTACAAATCCGCCATCAGCGTACGCTTCCAATACTTCCTGGTCCCCGTAAGTATCGTCCCACTTACTTCGAACCTCCATGGTCACTGTATGCAACATTTCTGCCCATCTCTTGGCAGACATTGGCATATTCCACGTGAAGAGCAGCTTTATGGGTACCTTTTCGTCTGGGAATGTTTTAATCCAGTAGATAGACCCAGTGCCTTTGTAGGCCTCCTCCCAGCCGCCTTTGGCCAAATCTTCTTTAAACCACTTGGTTCTCTCGACTTCTTTCTCGAAATCGAATTCTGGATAAGACTGCTCCTTAGACTGCATAACGATGATCAACCAAGCAAATTTATTCCGGAACCGTACCTTTCAAAATCTGTGGAGAAAATGTAACTACTTTACCACTAAACATTGACAATCAGGTATTTTACAGATAGGTCTCCATCACTTAAGGTGGTCTTCCACTCAGAAATACGATGTCGGGCTTGCAACCCTCGCTTTTTGGAACCTTTGAGAATCCCATTTGGAAAGAATTTCACTAAATTCGCAGCACTAAACAGGTGAACTACAAGAAAACTCGAACAGCAGTATATAATTTTCACTTGGCAACGGCCATAGCAACTATTGTTTACATTAGTAAAATGGCCATAAAACGTGCTAAATGAATGCAATCACCCCCCTCCCCTATATTTTATCTAGAATCCATTGTCTAAACTTTAAGTTCATTTTTCTCAAATAAAACAAATCCATGGAATGAGAAACTTGTAAAAAAGATAATTATCCCTCTCGGATTTTAGCCAAATTTGCTGAAATTTTCAGGATCATGAACTTACATAATTCTCTATGTCGTGAACCAAAAAAATCTCCGTTTTCTGGAACTATACTGTAGTAATTAAACCTTTGTTCTATTCTTATTTTGCACTTTTCACATTAAAGCACCGCATCACCCCGAAAAAAAAGGAAACTAGTAAAAACTCACTGTTTTCCACGATGGGCACAGAAGGCTAAAAAAGATTCATATATTCCGTCGTAACAAAATGGCTTAAATTCCAACTTCGAAATGTCATATCTTTGGGTCGCAACAACATATTTACGAAATTTTTTCACTTTTGAAATTATTATGGCGTATACTTTCAGAAGCTGTCATCAGATATCCCATAATACTAATTTAAAATTTTGGCGCCATCTTTGTGACGTCATTTCCCCGCCAAAATACCTAACTTTGAAAAGCAAAAAAACATAGGAATAGACCATTTTACAGTTGTGTGCTTGGTGACCTGGCCTTTGAATGGAAGCGAGGCTGGAGGTGACCTTGTTATGATACAGACCTTAGTGCTTTTCATATGTTAATTTAACTAGTTAGCATGAGAAAAACATTATTAACATATGAAAAGCACCAAGGTCTGTATCAAAACAAGGTCACCTCCAGCCTCCCTTCCATTCAAAGGCCAGGTCACAAAACACACAACTGTAAAATGGTCTATTTTGCGAATGATAACTTCTATATTGTTGTAAAATTTCAGCTTTCTAGGTTCAAAACTGTTGAAGTTATTTGAAGCGCTAGTTTTTCAGTCGATTTGATTCTAAATGACCTTTGACCCCAGCAGAAAATGGGCGGGAAATTCAAATTTTGAAACGTCATATCTTTTGATTGGATCAACATATTTACAAGATTTTTTCAGTTTTGACATGCTTGTGGCGAGTACTTTCAGAAATTGTCATCAGATATCCCATAATACTAAGTCAATTTTTTAGCGCCAACTTAATAACGTCATTTTCCCGCCAAACACTGCAAAAATGGAAAAACAAAAAATATTCAACTTGTGGAAGTGATGAGTTCTGTGCTGTTGTGAAATTTCGAAGTTGTAATTTAAGCCATTTTGTTACGACAGAATATCTCCATCTTTTTTAGCCTTCTGTTGCCCACCGTGTTCCGAGGTTCAGAACCTACATGGATCATTTATGCACAAAGTAAAGTTGACGCCATGGGCATCCAACCATTTGGCGGAAAGTTATTATTTTTATAACAAAAGGCCTTGTTTCAACTTAAGGAGCTGGTTAATAATTAACCAATGGGGAATCCGACCTAAAGTGACTGATTTTTTAACCCAGAGTACAATTGTTTTGGAAAAAAAATTGAGCGGAAGACCACCTTAAGGCGGGGGTACACATGAATAAATTTGAATGAAATTTGAAGAGGTTTAAAGTGCCTATGAAATGTAATTTATTTTGTGATGTATCGTAAGTTTCACCTTTTCAGACCTTGGAATAAAAGGTTTAAAGTGCTAGGGACGACGCGAAACGCTTTTTTTATGGTCTCAAAGTTAGGTTGTTGGCGCTAAAAAGTGGCTCCAATTTGTGCGCGGCCAAAACCAGTGTCATATTACACTGTCACGTAAATAGTTGTACAAACTGCTGTGGGAATATAGAGAACAAGAGACGTCGCTTGAGGTGGACAATATTATGTGGCGAGCGGCCAAAAAACATACGAGATATTAGAATTCTTCGATAACAGAGGGTGTAAACAAAGTTTTATTTTGCTTCAGAGGACATAGTAGTAAATCGAACCCAATCGAACTAAATTTTAATCGAACTCAATCGAACTCAATTCATGGATTGAGTTCGATTGAGTTCGGCAATCGAACGAAATCGAACTCACCGAAAAGAAAAAAAATCAATCGAACCCAATCGAATGTTCGAATAACCAAATCTTGGAAGCTCGAGTTACTTCAGTCCGTAGTGTAGCGCACGTGTTTTTCGTAAACGAAGAAATTCCGCAGAAATGGCTTCAGATGCGCTGTGGATTCTATGCTTCAAATGCGTGGTAAAAGGCTACCAGGAATGCCGCTTTGAGGTCAAGGATGGCGAAGTTTTCAAGGTTTTAAAGAAAATAGGCGAGAAAGGCCAGAAAATCGAACAAATCGAACTCAATCGAACGAAATCCATTTAATTGTGTTCGATTGAGTTCGGTTTCCGAACTCAGTCGAACACAATCAGATGGATTGAGTTCGATTTGTTCGATTGAATTCGATTTGCTCGGAAATCGAACTCACTGAAAGTCCGGTGTTCGATTTCGTTCGATTGCAGAACTCAATCGAACTCAATCCACGGATTGAGTTCGATTAAGTTCGATTTCCGAACGTTCGATTTACTATGCCGGGAAAATAGGCCGGCGAAATACACGAAATTTGTTCGCCGACATCGGAAAGGGTACGTCAAGGGATGTTGTTTTCAATGAAAGCGCTTATTGTTAAGATTACTATTATTTTGCAAAAGAAAATAACATTCCGGCCAGTGAGGCCGTTTAATCAAGCATAATTTTCCCAATCCATATCCAGTTTGGAAGTTCCTTCAAGCCTCGGCTCGACTGGAGAGCCATCGAAGTCAGTGAGGGCTACAAAAATATACTGACTCGATCGGCACTGACTGGCGAGTAATATAAATGTTTATACGGTATTCCGAATTATAAAATTCAAAGTGCAGCGACGCAAGTGTTCACTAGCAGGCTTCTATTCTACGGAACATCTATAAAAAATCTACATGTACAAATGTGTAAGACTATTCGTAACAAAATACATCGCTGAATCATTGCGTTTTCGATCAGATCAATTTTTATACAATGAAATATAAATCAGACATAATACAGTCAAACCTGTATATAACGGCCCTGTATATAGCGGTCACCCTGTATATAACGGTCACCGAACAACTTTCCGAAAATCATGCCTTATATTTACTGTAAAGTTTGCCTGTATATAGCGGTCACCTGTATATAACGGACGCGGTCACCCTTTAGACTTCCCGAATCCACAATTTCATTATTTTTACCTGTACATAACGGTCACCAAATTGGATTACGATCAAACCATTAGCCAATCATGACAAGCTTTATTCAACAGCTCATTAAATTGTAGCTACCAGGGCAGGGGTCGCACACAAATACAAATATTTACGAAATACAACTACAAATACATGTCAAATACATGTCATCGCCTGCGTCCAACACATGGTTGCGACAGATAGCAACAAAAGTGCCGATGCTCTGCTCTCGGAAGCGGGTCATATCGCTTTCAAACAATACGGTAGGTTTCTTTCTTCGAACTAACACCCGTATTTTCCGTACCAAACTATATTCACTTTCGAATTCTGCGTAGTTCCTTGATTATTACACTGTACTTGTCAAGTTGACAGCTGTTGTTTTATAGACCATGATAGCGCTCCGCGTCAAATTCCTCTTCTATCAGACATTTTATTTCTATATTATTTTTATTTTCTTCCACGGACATTTTAGGGGCCTTTAACTCGTATTTTGAACGTTGCTGTTAATTGTTATTGTCAATAAAATGTAAATTGATTGATTATTTCCATATAAAAACGTTATTCATTAACTTCCAGTAGAGTTTAAAGGAAACCTGTATATTGCGGTCACCTGTATATAACGGTCACCTGGCAATTTCCCAAGGATGACCGTTCTATACAGGTTTGACCGTACTTTGAACTCACAAGCCGCCAAGTGGTTAAAATTTCCAGACAATCGCTGGCAAGACACTGAACAAAGAAGCTTAATTATTACGTATGTACTTGAGTTCAAACATTTTGAATAAATAAATAAATACGCTATCAAGGCGCCTTGCCGCTAAAAATACACCATTCACATTCAATTCAGCAAGCCGCCTGAAAAACACCAACCGGATATGTATAACATATCAGTATAATTTAGAAACTTTCAACTAACAAGCCGCCAAGAAGCTAAGACATATATCCGTCGCATTGAAAAAAGAACTTTAAGTAGACGGGCGAACTGCCAAGCCGATAAAATAAGCTCATAACTTCCACGCGCGATCAATGAACTTCAGAGAAGACTGGCCGAGTCGCTAATGCGCTAATATCATGTAATATACATTGTTTGTACTACAATTATATCGTTCGCGTTCGATAAACGCTAGTCAACGGGCCACTAAAAAGAAATAACAAAAACGCCTCTGCGTTCAATAAGCTTACAACTCAACTGGCGAACCACTGAGACGCTGTGCTACTGAAATGTATACCTTTCAAGTTCAATAATCCAAATCAAAGTTCGTCTTCTTCATGTTCACTTCCTTCGCCCAAGCGGCACAGTCGGTTCGCCTCGCTACGGCAAAACTACAGTGGACACGATCATTTCATTTGATCAAGAGTGATCCGAAACTGATCCTCTTTACCTTCAGAGGACTGTAAAGAAACATATTAGGCGCTGTCTGACATTTGTACAGCCAAAAACGTTGGCAAAATGACCATCACGCTAAAGGATTCCAAGCGAATTATAGCGTAAACAAACCAATGTGTCATACTATTTACGTAATTTACGTCATCACGCACTCTCACTCGCCCCAGGCTCTCCAAAATTGGAGCCACTTTTCAACCGAAGTGACGCATCTTCGAGGGGCTAAAAAACGATTTTCTTTCTTTTCCTCGGGAAATGATTATTGTTTTCGTTCTTTGGACATAATAAACTAATGAAAAACGAAGTAAAAAAAAATACATTTCATAGGCACTTTAAAGAAGAAATAAAATGATTTTTGGAACACCAACAGACAGTTGATACCCACGCAAGAGTACCCCAGGTTGCTAGTGGACTAACTTGGTGTCCGTCTATTAATTATTAACTACAAATTCTAATTTTAAGCTTCACTAAATATTTAATATTTCTTATTTCTCTAAATTTTACAATCCTTTGAGAAAACGTATTTCCTCCCAAACATACCCCAAAATCACCCAAAAATTTACAAAACACCACATATCGTAGATTCATGAAATGAGCAGAGCGTTGGATTGCTTGAAACGTGAATGACATATTTCCATTAAAGCCATGTCAAGTGTCGGAAATTTGGCGTTCGTGTGGACCCCCGCCTTAACCCTTTCACTCCCAAGAGTGCCAAACATCAAAATTCAAGAAAATTCCTAAATTTCATTTTGTGAAATATTGAAAAACAAATGAAACCATGCAAAACTACTGCCAAAGAGGTTTCATTTGAATGGTCACACCATAGGATTTCATCCACAGACTCAAAAGTTAGAGCTACATGACATGTCTCCATAATTGACTCTGGGAGTGAAAGGGTTAAGCATTTCAAAGAAACATTTCCCGTCTTTGTAGAACTACATTATACCTTTTTTCAAACAGGGCATGTTGTTGACTGCGCAGTAGGTAGAATATTTGGTGCAATTTTGTGGACACGCGCGCGTATTCCTCATTATAAAGGAGAGAAGGCTCGATTGTAGGTGCAGCAGGCGATCGAATTTTTGTGGACGCACGCGCGATAAGCTAGATGGCATACCGCGTACGCTTGGAAGTATGAGATCCATATTATCGAGGGCCCCTTAGTAAATTTGCCCTGAATTTTCTGGGATTTGTTTTTGATTCGTAAACTGCTAAATACTAAAACGAATTGAGTGCACTTAAAATTAAAATTATCCTGCTGAGCGTATGGGATTAAATTCGCGTTCGAGAAAATTGTAATCCTAAAACCTTTAATTGGGAATTTCGATCCCTGATCCCGCAAAAAATGTTGAACCCACGAGATTCTCTCTTCTTCGTACGTTGCATAACATAAACACGACAATCATAAATACAACTCACAACTCTCCACCGTTTAAAATCCAGAGCCATCTGACAATTTAGAATACAAAATGAGGAAAGCAAGGCCGAGAAATGATATCACTTGTAGAAACGAAGTTTTAGTTTATAACAAGATGATTGACATAAAAACAATATTTCGGCTCTATTAAAGAGTCATAGTCATGTAATGATATTTTATAAGAAAGCAACTTAAATGATAACAACTATGATATTTAGGTTTCACTTTCTGCCTTGTAAACATTTTGTGATAAAAGAAATGAACAGCGGGGAGAAGTGATTTGAAACAAAACAATCCAATTTTTCGAATTTTATCACCCACTCTTTCTTAAGTTAGGATTTGAGATAAAATAATGAATAATTTTTTAAATTCATTTAAAATTATCTTTATTTTGTTTTTCCTTGAATCAGCAAAATTATATGTTTTGATAAACATGACTGAGAATAATTACAATAATGCAATTCTTCATGGTGCACATTTTAAGATAAATTGAAAAGATGGCGGCCAGAAATGATTTGTAACAATAGGTTGTTTCGCTCCAGATGTTTCAACTGTCATAAATAAGAGTTTGTTTAAAAATGCTTATCAAAACATCATGATACTTTTCTTGCTTTAGATGATCTGTAAGTACACCTTTGCCGATAACCTTTAAATTTTATTTTAAATAAAATTTAAATACCTCGGTAAACTGTAAATAATTGTATACATTTTGAGATCAATTATTTAACACATGACAACCCAATTTTTTGGAATTTTGTCGCCCACTCTTTTTTAAAAATTTCTTAAGGGATAAAATTTAAATCCATTTGTTATTATCTTTATTTTGTTTTTACTGGTTATTCTAGACGGAATGATCGTTAGGCTTGACACAAGCCAAATTAGAGCAAGTGAAACATCTCGTATATTACCTCCTTCTCAATAAGCAGGTATCTTCAAATGGAAAGTGGGTGTTCTGCTATGCAACAGTTCTTGAATAATGCTTATGAGATTAGTAATTGTCTCCGTGTCGATTTAACGAATTATTGGTATAGCCAACTGTTCAGTACAACTTTGTAACCTTTTATTTTAATTTTCCTCGGTACCATGTAATTCATGGTGCACATTTTAAGAATGGAATAAATAGCGGCCGGAAAATGATTTGTAACACATTAGGTTGTTCTGCTTCAGGTCAGATGGTTCTACTGTCATTAATAAGACTGGTTTGCTTAAAAATGCTTATCAAAACATCATGATATTTTTCTTGTTTTAGATGATTTGAAAGTACAACTATGTAACTTTTAAGTTTTGAGGTAAATTATTTAAAACAGGACAACCCATTTTTTCGAATTTTATCAGCCACTTTTTTCTTAACTTAAAATTGAGATAAAATTTTTTCGAGGGATAAAATTTAAATTCATTTATTATTATAATGATTCATTTTGTTTTAGCCTGCGAACAGGCTCCTGGCTCGGAGGGGCGCTATTTAACGGCGCGAAGCGCCGGCAAAGGGGAGCTTCCCTTCTTCGTATGACCCCATCGTCCGACTGGAAGCCTGTTCGCAGGCTAATTTTGTTTTTTCTTGAATCGCGTGAAAGCTATGTTTTGATAAACATTTTTCGCATCACTTTTAGTAGCGTAGTAACACAGTTAAGACGAGAACGGACCTTGCATAACGATTGCTTACTGATGAGGTGTTCCTCACAGAATTTCACTTTAACTAACTACTTTCCTTTACTCGGACCTTCATAAGGGATAAAATTTTAATTCATTTATTATCTTTATTTTGTTTTTCCTTGAATCAGCACAAAGGTATGTTATGATAAACATTTTTCGCTTCACTCTGGGCAGACTACCGTACGGTCCGGGGGGGGGGGGGGGGGGGGGGGGGTACTCCCTATAATGGGCTATACGGGGATGCTCCGCCCGAAAGGGGTACCTTTTTTAGGCTGGAGGTATATGAAAGGGTCGGGATTTCACGAGTTGAAGTATGTGAAAGGGTAGGGATTTCACGAAGAATAGGAAATGGTAGCGAAAACACGAGTTGAAGCATAAAAAAGGTAGGAAAACTGCAATTTAAGTATTATAAAAAGGGCCTTTTAAAATATATCAAACAGACGCACGCAAAGGCTATTTGAAAGGGGTACCATTTTCAACGAAAGGTATATCAAAGGGTACCATTTTTAATGAAAGGTATATCAAAGGGGTACCTTTTCTGTCAAAAACGGTATATGAAAGGGTAAGGGTTTGGACCTCGGGGCGGAGCATCCCCGTACAAAACTTTGTTGAGTACCCCCCCCCCCCCCCCCCCGGGCGTACGGTAGTAACACTGACAGTAGAAGACTCGGACGGACCATGCATAATGATAGCATACTAATATGAAGGTGTTCATCACGAAACTCTTTCGCAGAATTTCATTTTAACTTCTAAATTCTTTTCTCTAAACTCGTACGTGCAATAATGACAAAACAAAATCAATACTTAGCGGATTATATATATATATATATATATATATATATATATATTATATATATATATATATATATATATATCTGTCTGAAGGTACCTGCCATTTTTGTTATGTCACTTGCTAAAATACTGTATTAGGAGGGCAAATTGTTCTCAAATTGGACTCGGGTTGCAAACTGTGAGTAAAAACTGAAGATACAAGCAATTGCAAAAAGAGTTGAGACATTGTACTGTTGTGCATATTTCAAGGATAACATGGTATTCAACAAGTCCCTACCCCTCCCCCCTTATCAATGTTGTACCAGATCCAAAATGGCATTCCAGGAGGGAGGGGGTGACTCTATTGTTTTCAATTATTTGTCGCGACCGACTCATCACTACCAGTGTGACGTCACATAGCAACGAGTCAGAACTTCGCTTGCCTTGCTCAGTTTAGAGTAGGGACGCCATTGAAGTGAAAGAAAGAGAGGGATAATACAGGCTATTTTTTAGCTATTATTCATTAATTGATCGTAAGTGTGTAAGCTATGTTGCACATATTATCTGTGTGTATAAATTGTTTATTGTTTTGTGTGTGCGTTTGTTTGTAATGCACCTATCAATGTTTAGCCCCAGGATGGGGGGGGGGGGGGGGGCGACCCAGGGAAATTGACATTGAAGGCTGGTACCTGGGACGGGATTTTGACATATACCGATGCCCCGGGGAAGGGAATTTGACAGAGCCGCCATTTTAGAAAAACGGGGGGAGCCTGAAAACGAGTAACCCGCCATCTTGGATACTCCGCCATCTTGGAAAATACCCAGAAGTCCATGGGAATCAGAAACGCTCCTCTTCGTTCTTCGCACGATGGATGAAAGAAAAGTAAGACAATCCGCTTGAATCTCTTTTTATAAAAGGCCATCGGTTGTTTTTAATTCCTTCAGCTGGTTTTATAAAAAGTGTTTTGTGCTTCTGTTTGTGGAAATAAAACATGTTTTGCATATCGTTGCATATTCATGTACATGTAAATTTCTTTCCTGATCTGCATGCATGCATGGAATGCCCAACCTTGTGGATACAGTGTGACTCTTGTCATAACTGGTATCACCAAGTCTGTGCTTTGTGCCCTGCAGCAGGGGTTGATGATATGTTTTGGCACTGCATCTTATGTATTGCAGTTGATACCATGTGAGAGAGATATATTGTAATGAGGACCTTGTGAAAGATCAACCTGTAGGTATTTCATATGCTAAAATAGAACAAAAAATAAAAGTGTTGTTGCATTGTTTCTTCTGTAATACATATATGTAAGCTGTAATATGGCTACGTCTGATGCAAAAAAAAGTACCCCAGGGGCGGGAATTTGACCCAAAAAGTGCTGCTCAAGGGAGGGGAAATTGATATTCGGCTATGAAAAAATGTCAAATTCCCCTGGGGTCGCCCCCCCCCCCCCCCCCCCACCCCCCCCCCCCCCCCCCCCCCTCCCTGGGGCTAAACATTGATAGGTGCATAATTCTGTTGAATATAATTCGAGACAAGTGGCGGGACCGCCATCTTGACTTCGGGCTGGTGTAGTCGATCTAAAACGATCGCCGTTTTCTCTTTAAGTTTTCAACAGATCGACCTCATAAAAGGAGGTTTTATTCTTTGACAATGTACGTTTATAGCCGTTGTTAGTTTTTGTCAATCAAATCAGCCATTTTGCTCATCAATCCCTTTTAGTGCGAAGGTGTTGTTTTGATTTCATCTGTGTTTCAATTTTGCTGGCTTGTTGAGAGCCCTGAGAGTCTGTGTGTGTACATTGTTGGCTTGTTGGCTGCCTATGTCTAGATTTTGTTGGCTTTTTGACTGTCTGTGTCTAAATGTTACTAGCTTTACTAGTTCAACTGCCCGTGTTTAAATTTGTTGGCTTGTTGCTCTAAATTTTGCTGGCTTGACTGCCTGTGTTCCCGGCCTGTGTTAAAGTTTTGCTGGCTTTCGACTGCCTGCTGGCTGTTAACATGTGTTAACTACCCAAGTGTGTTTGACTGCCCGTGTTTAAACCTGTTGGCTTTTGACTGACTGTTTGAATTTGTTAGCTTGTTGACTGCCTGTGTTTAAATCTGTTGACTGCCTGAGCGTTTATCTACATGTAGTATTTAGTGTAAAACAATAATGAATAAAAATAGTTTGTTGTGTATATATTTGGTAACAGCCTTGTTGCTGTATTACTTGCTTAGCCCACACATTCATTATACTGTGCATGTGATGGCTATCCTGTATGCTCATGTTGTGTTAGCAGTCATTTCATTATCTTACCCAAGGCTTTCAAAACTCCCATGTTCTCTTTATGTACCCTTCAAAATCTTTTGAGAGGCAAATGCCTCACTCCCCTGGGGCATACCCAACTGTGTTTGACTGCCCGTGTTTAAACCTGTTGGCTTTTGACTGACTGTTTGAATTTGTTAGCTTGTTGACTGCCTGTGTTTAAATCTGTTGACTGCCTGAGCGTTTATCTACATGTAGTATTTAGTGTAAAACAATGATGAATAAAAATAGTTTGTTGTGTATATATTTGGTAACAGCCTTGTTGCTGTATTACTTGCTTAACCCACACATTCATTATACTGTGCATGTGATGGCTATCCTGTATGCTCATGTTGTGTTAGCAGTCATTTCATTATCTTACCCAAGGCTTTCAAAACTCCCATGTTCTCTTTATGTACCTTTCAAAATCTTTTGAGAGGCAAATGCCTCACTCCCCTGGGGCATAATTTACATGACATGTCAAACAATGCAAAATCTGGATGTGCTAAAAATGGTACTCTCTTTTATTGTCCTTTTTTAATACAGTTGAAAATATGGCTTTTCAAAACATTAACCTGTCAAACCTTGAATGTTTCTATTTTTATTACACTTATTTTTCTGTTTTCTGTGTAAAGGATTTGTTTAAAGCAAATGTTTAAGTACAGAACAACAAACATTTTTTTGCTGGAGATACTGTTATTTCCTGCTGTTATTATTTTGAGAATATTTTTATCTTTGCTTGATACAGTTTACAAAATTTTGTTACATTAATTAAACATACAGCCACAATATAAATTTTCACTAGTAAAGTATTTTTGGAGTATAGCATCAAAGTTTTTTTCTTTCCAGTCTATTGGCAAATATGCCTTTTTGTTTCTCGTGGCATTGGCACAACCCATAATTTGGTACTGGACAGTGAGCTTCATTCTGCTCCTCTTTACTTGGTAACTGTTGCTGCTGTTTTGACCATATCATCCCTACCATATCCATTTCTTGTGGGTTCATATGTAATTTCTGTAATAATATTATTGGGGAAAACTTTGATGCTAGCTCAGACACTGTTCAGAAATGCCACTGTTTTTTCCTATTTTTGTATCTTTGCTTTGGTGTATTGTCAATGAGTTATCCTTGTGCAAAAATGGTTGAATTAAACCATCAAGGTTTATTAATTAGCACGGTGATCAGGTCAAAATGGTTTGTAAAACCACCTTATTATCTACATAACAGGCAAATCACATGCACAGTCGAACCCCGCTTTATGGGCACCCGCTCAATATGGACAGTTTTCATGGTCCCTTCGGTGTCCATATTAACAGGGTTTGACTGTGTTTACTTTTGCACCATATTTTGATATACCACAGGACGCTAAAAACTATTTAAGATCCCCAGTAAATACCAAAAATCAAAATAACAAGTGATTTGTTCTGGCTGTCATAGTTGTGGCAAGCCTTAACATGACCTTTACATGATTTTGTACCTTTGGAGGAAATAACTAGAACAGTTTTCATGTATGGACAGTTGATTGGAGATATACAATGCTGTTTGAAGGGGTGTGAAAATGAGGCCAGATCTCATAAATTTGATAACATGATTGGGCAGTATGAAATGAAATGTACCCCTCAGGACATAAAATCTGATTTTGAAGATCTCAAGAACCTTAGAGTATGTGATAAACATTATGGCAGTTTATCTCCCAGAGGGCTCTTCAAGATCACACAGTTATGCCCACCGAGGTATTCTGAAGACAACACCATCCATTGTGACATGTTCACAATACAACAATAAAGTTTGCCCAACCTGATGGTGATGTTCCCTGCAAGAAACATAACATAACTATTTTTAATAACCTGTTTTCAGTGGCTTGCAACTTTTTAAATGAAATAAATAAAAAAATGGTAACAAAACAGATTTACACAATGGCCTAATGTACATAATAATATACATGCATGGATCCTTTTGAATCTAGTATAGGCTATATATGTATGTCATGTCAGCTTTTCTTTTTAAATTCTAAAAAAGCTAAAAAGTTAAATTCAAAAAAGCTTGAAACATGTTTTAAGAAAAACAAGACTTCAGCTTCCACAACCTGTAACAGCTTCCGATAAGCTGTGAAATATTTCTGATTTGATTGACGTTTTACAGCCATTAGCGCATTAGCTAGGAAAACATATAGCTCGTGTTTCAGTTCAAGTTAAGACCCCTTGTGATCAAGATCTTAGAAGACAAGTTAGAACAAATTCTCGATTTAATAATCAGGACCCGCGAACGTTGGTAAGCAACAATTTACTTATAGTTTTATAGTCATCATATTATGTTAGTTCGTGATTCTACAGCGAGATTTATTGCTAGATTTTCACCGTTCTTAAGTTTCTTAATTTCCATGTGCGCATCGCATGTTTTGATTATATGTTTTCTTAATGTAATGATTTCAGTTGACCGCTTCGATATAAGGACGCCTCAAGGCCAAATGAATAGGATCTAGGAATAAAGAAAGAATTGGTATCCTATATTGGTCTGATGGTTTGTTATCGACCGCGCGTAAATCAACCCGGGAAATCGAGATTTGAAAGACATACCGTAACAGTCAACAACGAGGGTTAAGTGAACACTAAGGACTCAAATTGAAAAGAAATTCATATGACTTGAATTATGAACCGAAATTAGACAATGGATTCCGATAACGTAGAAAATATTGAAGTTAAAACATCTGAAGGTGCACGTGGTGACAACAAAGGAACTAAAGAAGACAGCCACGTCGATACCGAAGAATGCGAAGCACGATCGGAACGTCACGGCAGAAACCGCACCGAAAAGGGTTTACAATTCGACTTAGAAATCGGGACAAAGAAGAAAGAAAGAGCAGCAAAAAATGTCCGATCCCGCATAGACGCGATCTATGAATCATTGAGAGAGCCAGCGGATCTGGTAAAGCTTAATGCTTGCAAAGACAGTTTGGAAGCTGAATTAAACAACTTCAAGGCCGTACATGATAACGTGACTGATCTGGTAATTAGATTAGGACTCTATGAAAGAGAACAAAGGGAACATGATAAATATCTTGGCTTGAACGACGCCGCATTAGAATGTTTAGCAGACATCAAAGTACGAATCAAAGACCAAGAAGTAGAAAGATTCGAGCTCCTCTCGCAAAGATCACTGCGCTCCAAGAAATCTGCGTCGTCCGTTCGTTCGTCTTCAACCTCCTCCTCCAAGCGCGCAGCAATCGAAACTGCGAAGCTTAAGGCGAAATTAGATACTCTAACAAGGCGCCAGGAAATCGACAGGCGGCGAGACGAATTAAAACAACAAGAGAGGGAGCTAGAGCGTTTAAATGAGAAAGAGGAATTGCATGGAGAACTTTCTGCGGCCGAAGCAATTCAGAAAATACTCCAAGAATCCGAATTGAACGACACCGTCACCTTAAAAGAAGCCTCAAATTCCGCTGACTTAACAGGAAAGCAAAGGCAGTTAAAAATTTCCGACACTGATTTCCTTGCCCAATCACAGGCGAATACAAGTGTTCCCGACGCAATTAAAGGACAAGACGACGAGGCTAACGCTCCCATCGTTCCCACTACAACGTCGTCTCAATCACGCGATACGAACACAAAAATCACGAATACAACCACAAGAACACCGCTCAACCTTCCCTCGCGACTGGACGTTAATACGCCTACCTTTGTTCCCCGAAATCCCATCCAATCGACGGCGAGGACTGAATCCTCCGAGCAATATAATCCTCAGTTTTGGCGCATTCAGGAAGAGAACGCCGAAATACAGAAAACACAAGTCGAACTGCTGCGAAGGATGACCGTTCCAGTTCCAAAGCCCCCAGTATTCGACGGCGACATCTTAGAGTATCCAAAATGGGAAAACGCCTTTGACGCACTGATAGAAGACCAAGTAGTCCTTCCCAATTACAAGCTTTATTATCTTGGCGAATACACGAGCGGAGCGGCACAAAAAACGATCAGCGGCTTGCTAGGATTGCGGACAGAAGACGCTTACAACAGAGCCAGGAAAACGCTAAAAGAACGCTTCGGAGAACCATTCAGAATTTACGAAGCGTACAGAGACAAACTGAGAAACTGGTCACCATGCGTAACAAGCGCAAAACTACAAGAATTTAGCGACTTTCTTGTTATGACTCAAGAAACAATGAAATCCGTGAAATACCTAAAGGAACTTGAAAGTTACTCGACCATCCGAGAGCTTGCGGCTCGCTTGCCCATCTACTATAGCAACAAGTGGAGAGAAAGCGCGAAGAAAGTAGAGGCGAGGTACGGTGAATACACCTTTGCAAATTTCGTCGAGTTTACGCAAGAGGCATCCCGTGACGCCAATCATCCCGTGTTCTCACATGACGCTCTGACCTTAACAAGGAAAGAACTAGAGAAAGAAAGAAGCCCCTCTACTGACAAAACGAGATGGAGCCCTGAGAAAAGAGATAATAAGAGACAACGTGGCACCACCCATTTCAATCAAGGCGACGAACCATCGGGTAAAGATCCCACGGACACGAGTTTGTGCCTGTTGTGCAAGGGAAATCACAGTCTCGTCGCGTGCAAGGACTTCTTAGGAAAGTCAGTCAAGGAAAGACAAGACCTCTGCATGTCTAAAGGATTATGCTTCTCCTGCCTTAGCCCACGCCACATGGCACGACACTGCAAACGTAAAATCCAGTGCGAGTTGTGCAAGAAGCCACATGCAACCGTTCTCCATCGCTTCCCACCTGAAGAGAAAAATGAAGACAGCACGAAAGAAAGCGTCAAGGCGACAAATAATTGCGTGAATTGTAGTGACACTACGACCTCCATGATTCTTCCGGTATGGGTTCACCACAAGGATGACCAAAATCGTCGAGTTAAGGTCTACGCCGTGCTAGATGATCAAAGTGATACCTGCTTCATTACCGACGACGTAACAAGGAACCTTGGAATAACTGGTCCTGCCGTAAAGCTAGAGCTGGGTACCATGCACGCCATAGAGAATATCGACACGCAAAGAATCGACGGTCTGGTTGTATCGCGCCTCGACGGTCAAGTCGACATACCTCTCCCAAAGGCTTACACGAGAAGTCGTATACCAGGCCTACGTGGACAAATTCCTCGTCCCGAAACCGCCCGCGAGTACGAGCACCTAGAGAGAATTGCAGACGAGATCCCGCCATACGATGAACACTTAAGCATTGGTTTATTGATTGGCAACAATTGCGTGCGTGCCTTAAAGCCAAGATCCATAGTCCCTGGAAGGTCAAATGACCCCTACGCCATACGCACAACATTAGGATGGGGAGTGGTAGGAGCTAAAGGTTACGAAGATCGTGGAGACGACACTGGGGAGACAGCTGCATGCCACCGTATTGCCACACAGAAAATATCAGACGAAGAACAATCGACTGGCATGTTCATCCCCTCAAAAAGTTGTAAAGAGATCATGGCTCCTTCGTCCATCAGGAAAATGTTCGAGCAGGACTTTTCAGAGACTCAAGAAACTAACTTAGCGATGTCTCAGGAAGATTTGAAGTTTATGAATATAACTTCTGGCGGTATTCATAAAGCAGACGATGGACACTATGAAGTTCCCTTACCACTTCGCGACGAATACGTTCACTTACCATGCAACAGGAAGCTCGCTGAAGCTAGACTAAAGCAGCTAAGTAGAAAATTTGCCAATGACCCAAAGTACAAAGAAGATTATGTGGCATTCATGGAGAAGATGTTGGAAGAAGGTCATGCAGAGAAGGCCCCAAAGCAATGTGAAAGAGCGTGGTATATTCCTCATCATGGGGTGTATCACCCCAAGAAGCCCGAGAAACTACGAGTAGTCTTCGATTGTTCAGCGGAGGTCCAGGGCCACTCCCTTAATCGCCATCTTCTACAAGGACCTGATCAGACGAACACCCTGGTTGGCGTCCTGTGTCGTTTCAGACAAGAACCCGTGGCATTTGCTTGCGATATCGAGGGCATGTTCCACCAGGTCCACGTCAACGAGGAGCATCGCGACTTTCTTCGCTTTCTCTGGTGGGACGAAGGAGATACCACAAAGGAACCAGCAGAATACAGAATGACAGTACATTTGTTTGGTGCCACCTCCTCTCCTGGCTGCGCTAATTTAGCCCTACGAACTGCCGCTGACGATGGTGCAAATGACTTAGGAGTGAAGGCAGCCTCCTTCATTAAGGAGAATTTCTACGTTGATGACGGGCTAAAGTCAGTCCCTACGGTGCCAGAAGCTATTGAATTGATTAAAACCGGCACAGAGATTTGCAGGAGAGGCGGCTTCAGACTCCATAAATTCATATCCAACAGCAAAGAGGTTGTAGAGTCCATACCCGTGGCGTCGCGCGCAAAGGAGATCAAAGAAATTGACTTGAACCGCGACCTGCTTCCTCCCGAACGCGTGCTCGGCGTGGAATGGAACATTAAAAACGACGCGTTCAAGTTCCGCATCATCCTTAAGGATAAACCACTGACAAGGCGTGGCATCTTATCGACCGTAAGCTCAGTCTACGACCCGCTTGGTTTTGCTGCACCCTTTCTACTTCGAGGGAAGAGAATATTGCAGCTGCTGTGCAAGGAAAACATTGGTTGGGACGATGCTATACCCGACGAACTAAGGATGCAGTGGGAGATGTGGCGAAGCGAACTTCCCCTTCTGGAGATGATAGAAGTTCCAAGATGCTTCAAGCCAAAGGAAATGGACAACCTCAAGAAGATTGAGTTACATCACTTCTCGGACGCTAGCACAGAAGGGTACGGCCAGTGTTCGTACCTCCGTCTCGTGGACACAAACAACCAAGTACACTGCTCACTGGTGATGGGGAAGGCACGTGTGACTCCTTTAAAACCGATCACCATACCGCGCCTTGAGCTAACAGCCGCCCTGGTGTCCGTCAGAGTTAGCGACATACTGAGCCGAGAGCTTAGGTACAACGAAGTGGAAGAAGTGTTCTGGACCGACAGCAAAGTGGTTCAGGCATACATCCACAACGATGCACGTCGCTTCCATACCTTCGTTGCGAACAGAGTGCAACAAATCAGGGAACGCACCGTACCAGAACAGTGGCATTACGTTGACGGAAAGAACAACCCTGCTGACGATGCTTCTCGTGGTCTGAGTCCCAAAGACCTCCTACAATCCTCAAGATGGTTACGGGGACCCTCCTTTCTGTGGGACCACCATGGTAACTGGAAGGACTTCGATAAGAGTGAACCCGAACTCCTCCAGCTGGATGACAAGGAAGTAAAGAAAGCATCATCTTTAGCTACTAGCGTCACAAGCAAGGAACAACCCGCGACCCTGCTTCAACGCCTGGAATACTTTTCAAGCTGGTTCAGAGCAAAACGCGCCGTAGCTGTGTGTCTGCGGTACCGAAAGATCCTACTGGACCGAGCTCGTGGAAAGCAGATGACTACGGAAGGCGTGAAGACAAGATCTGCAACATGCAAGTATAACTCGGTTAACGTAGAAGAGTTAAACGCAGCAGAACAAGAAATCATAAGACACGTGCAGAAAGAAGCTTTCAAGGAAGAAATCAGTAAACTGAAGAACCTGGCTACAAGGGATGAAGCTAAAGGAGCCAGTCCATTCTCCCGTCTAGATCCATTCCTAGACCAGAACAATCTAGTGAGAATTGGTGGACGCATCAATCAAGCAAGCATATCTCAAGACATAAAGCATCCCGTTGTCCTGCCAGGACAAGGACACACAAGCAAGCTTCTAGCTCGACACTACCATGAGAAAGCTCTGCATCAAGGAAAGGGAATTACCCTCAACGAGATCCGTTCCTCTGGATACTGGATCATAGGCGGCGGTACAATGGTTTCCAAGCTGATCCATGAATGCGTGACCTGCAGAAGGCTCAGAGCAAGGGTCCAGGAGCAGAAAATGGCAGAACTCCCAGCGGACAGACTAACACCCACCCCTCCTTTCACATACTGTGGAGTGGACTATTTTGGGCCATGGTACGTGAAGGAAGGACGCAAAGAACTCAAGCGGTATGGAGTCTTATTCACATGCCTAGTCACAAGAGCAATTCACCTGGAAGTGGCTAACTCCTTGGAGACGGACTCATACATTAACGCTCTTCGCCGTTTCATATGCAGACGCGGCCCCGTGCGCCAGATGCGCAGCGACAATGGATCGAACTTTATTGGAGCACGAAGAGAACTAAAGGAAGCGCTAGCTGAAATGGATCAAGAAAAGGTGAAAGTAGAGATGTTGAACGAAAATTGTGATTGGATCGAAGTTAAGTTCAACGTCCCGTCTGCCAGCCACATGGGTGGAATTTGGGAGCGCCAAATTCGAACTGTGAGAAGCGTGCTCTCAGCTCTACTGGAAAAGAACGGCCAGCAAATGAACGATGAAGCCCTACGGACCTTTATGTGCGAAGCAGAGGCAGTGGTTAACAGTCGACCGCTAACAGCAGAAAGCATCACATCACCTGGCTCGGCAGAAGCGCTCACTCCGAATCATTTCCTCACCATGAAGACTAGGGTTGTTTTGCCTCCGCCAGGAGTATTCCAGTCTGCCGACCTCTATTCAAGGAAATGGTGGCGACGGGTACAGCACCTAACCAACGAATTCTGGTGTCGATGGAAGAAAGAATTTCTCCTTTCTTTGCAGGAACGGCAGAAGTGGACCCGCCCAAGGAAGAATCTTCAAAGGAATGATGTGGTTATCGTCAAGGAGGATGACCTACCTAGAAACCAGTGGAGAGTGTGTCGTGTTGTTGAAGTTCTGCCGAGCGGAGATGGATTAGTACGCAAGGTGAGACTGGAAGTTGGCAGTCGGAACCTATCATCAAACGGAAAGAGAAATCAGCCGCTGTCAACGTTGGAGAGACCAATTCACAAGCTGGTGCTGTTGATGTCAACACAAGCTGCGTCAAGACCAGGAATTCCCGTCGAGGAGCAATCACAAAATACATGAGAACCCAGTATAAATGGGCCATGGACATGTTAAACGTAGATAAGATGAACAATAAGACAATTTTTGTTATTATTAGCGATAAGATTAGAGTAAATTAAAGAATTAATTTAGGGGAGACTGTAACAGCTTCCGATAAGCTGTGAAATATTTCTGATTTGATTGACGTTTTACAGCCATTAGCGCATTAGCTAGGAAAACATATAGCTCGTGTTTCAGTTCAAGTTAAGACCCCTTGTGATCAAGATCTTAGAAGACAAGTTAGAACAAATTCTCGATTTAATAATCAGGACCCGCGAACGTTGGTAAGCAACAATTTACTTATAGTTTTATAGTCATCATATTATGTTAGTTCGTGATTCTACAGCGAGATTTATTGCTAGATTTTCACCGTTCTTAAGTTTCTTAATTTCCATGTGCGCATCGCATGTTTTGATTATATGTTTTCTTAATGTAATGATTTCAGTTGACCGCTTCGATATAAGGACGCCTCAAGGCCAAATGAATAGGATCTAGGAATAAAGAAAGAATTGGTATCCTATATTGGTCTGATGGTTTGTTATCGACCGCGCGTAAATCAACCCGGGAAATCGAGATTTGAAAGACATACCGTAACACAACCCAGTTGAATCCAAACTGCTCAAAAGCATTAAGATTTTTCTGGAAAAGGAGAGTCTATACTTAAATAAGCCAATCCATTCTAATAACAATGACATCATCAAAGACATAATAAACAAACATGAAAGCGTGCTATCTCTACCTGACAACAAGGTCAAACTTGACAACATCAAAGCAATTCTCCTCAATCACAACATCTCTAAACCACCAAATATAAAACTAGCTGACTAAAAGGATCTCTTGCTACAGCACTGTAACACTACCATGATAATTTATAATGCCTATAGTGAACAGTGACAGTGATGATGACAGTGCTTTTGACCAAGCATAAATAACCATTAAACATCACAGGTTTGTACTTAAACACTTGATGAACCTACCGAAAGTGAAAAACAATCTATGCAGACCAAATCTTAAAAAGACTTATATGTCTGATTCATTTGATTACTCACATGAATTTCAAATGGTAAAAGCCCAAGATCTTTAGAAATATAAAGAATTTGACAGATCACTAACACCAAAATCTGGAAATAACCATTATCATCTTGAACAAGTCAGACATTTCATTTTGAAAAATGGTTTTCAGGAACCAATAATAATCTCATGTGATCTCCAAACTGGTAAAGCTTATATCTCTGAAGGAAACTATAGTCTCCGGGTGGCCCTCTAGGAAAGAATATGTAATTGCTGCCTGGTTATCACCCAACGTCTCATACAAAAACCCCGGGGGGGGGGGGGGGGGGGGGGGGGGGGGGGACTCCTATATAAAAATGACGGGGATGCTTTTAGGGGTCAAAATTTGTAGATTGGTACCGCTTAGGGTACTAAAATCTAAAATGACCACCATTAGAATTATCGCGGTACCTTTTAGGGTATGAGCCAAAAAAAAGGCAGAATATGACATGTGTTGTTTTAGAATAATATTGGTACATGTACCTCTTAGAGGTAAAAATTATTTTGAGCCACGCCCATCAAACGAGATTCTGGTACCTTTTAGGGTGTTTTTCGAAAAATTCCAACGAGCACCCCCGTCATTTTTATATGGGAGTCCTCCCCCCCCCCCCGGGACAAAAACCTTGATAATGACTTCTCCAATTACAGTCCAAGCAAATGATTCTTCCAGAACATTTGGGATTAACTGTATAGTAATAATTTAACAATTATTATTGTATCAGTCTTCTGAGGAACCTTTTCGATTCACATGAAAGTATTTACCGGTACATGTTACTTATTTGTTTCCATGACTATAAGTGCTATGTGCCATATAATTTGTACTAATTAGTAAACATTTAGCACAAGAAGTGCCATGAAAACTATTGCTGGCAGACTATGTAAATCCATTCCATTTTTTATCCACACCCCCCTATGATGAGATTTTCTGAGGGAGGGGGGGGGGGGGGGGGGGGGTCTTCAAAAGCCTTTGATCTTTCGAATATTTCTGAGGGGGGAACATGTCAGCACTTTGATCTTTTTTTTCTTGGGGGGACAATTTTGACTAACCTCATCCATAGGGGGGGGGGGGGGGTGGATAAAAAATGAAATGGCCTATTGTCTATCTGACTATGTGTATTAAATATATGCAAATTTATGGTTACCAGAGACTGGATCATTAACCAAACAATCAAAAGTTTTTAAGCTTAACATAAGTTTTTGCTTTATAAAGGAGACAGCTATTTAACCAAACTTAACCACATGGATATGACATACAGTACTGCTGTACACTGAGACCTGTATAGCAGATCCAAAATTCCAAAAATATTGTTGATTTTCGACTCAAGGAGTGTTCATTGACGATAATTCAGGAAGAAATGTTATATAAAGCATCTGCTTTTATTTTGTAAGTAAAAATATTCCAACACTTACCGCTAATGACCTCTGCAGCCAACCTGGAGCGGTAATTAAACTACTAGCTTGTAGCGGTGTCTTCACCACATGCAACTCCTTTGACTTTGAAGGGATTGATGAGACGATCCACAAGCACTGAAGGATTGAAACTCGGCACACAGCAAGCTTAATATACCATGTGCCAAGCCTCCTATTCTTGGATCAGAATGTCTCTGCATCACTGCACGAGCTCCCAGAAAACGTTAACGGGAGAACAAACTCCGCCAACGTATTGGCCACTTGGTAAATGGTTTCTAATCCAAATATGATGCTTTTGAATGTTCTATGTTACTGGAAACTATCGCAAACAAGTCTCTTATATTTTTAGAATCCTGAGTAACATCGAATAAAGTAAATTAATTATCCAAACCTTAGGAAATTCCACATTTTTTGGAACATAAAGTACAACAAATTTGCCCGCCATTTTGAAAATCACTGATCTATGACGTGACGTCACACTGGCAGTGATGACTCGACTAATGTTTTGCCTAGAGACGCCCCCTCCCTCCTGTGGCATTCAAACTAACAGTCATCAACATTGGAAGGGGGAGGGGGGTGGGGGTGATGAATCTTTTTATTCACTTATACTGTCACAAAAGCGTGACATGTAAAAGATGTTACAAAAGCGTGACATGTAAAAGACATGCAATGTCATTATAAAGTTACAGGAATATGCGTTACATTTTTTGCCTTGAATAATTAACTCTTTATGAAAGTCACGTATTTTATAACAAGTATTTTGTACGCTTTCCCTTCTTAATGACAAGATTTAAGCGCTTATTCATTGAACGAATAATATTGTCAACTACAATAGCACTCACTGCATAAAGGGTGCACTTAAAGTAAATATATAACATCCTGAGTTAAATGACTTATACTAAGAGTTAAACTTAGCAATAGGGTTACGGTTCAGGTTCTGGTCTAGGTCAAGGGTTAACCTTTTTTAGTATAAGGGGTTAGGTTGGCCTAAGGGTACAGCAACGTTTTGGTGGTTTTAGGTTAAGGTTACATTTTGAGTTTAAAGGGTTAGGGTTAGGATCGGGATTAGAATAGTTGTTCTAGTGATACAGCATTAGTGCAGTGTTTGCCCAGTATCGCTACAGAAGCAATAGCAGTGAAGTTCACTAATTACTAGCAGTCGTTTTACAGCATTCGAAACAAACAAACGAGATAAAAACAGAAACACACACATATAATGGATGCTATAAATAATTTGAAACTGATCTCACTAGAATAGTCAACTGATCTGATCTCGCCATAAGAAAAAAGAGATCATAGAACCTATTCAAAATTTATATTATTCTCAGAAGAAAGTTGAAATGAACAAGATCACTTATTCTGACTCACGGCCGTTAACTATTCACTTTGGCGATCGGAAGTTTAACATTCGCGGAGCGTAATTAAAGCTTTATTCACGAAATTCGGATGGAAGGGCTATAGACTTTAATATAGAAAGTGTTTTACTGAACTAGCGGTTCAACAGCTAACAATTCCAAAGTGTGAAAAACATCCGCTGTCAACAGGACGCATGATGTTTGAGATTTTATAATTAGTCAAATCGCCGAGCAAAAAGTGTGAGTACCGATAAACCACATTCTTTTGCTAAAACACACAGATTAAAACACACAGTGAAAATGCATTTTGTGGCTGGCCTCCCGTCGTACATACAAACAAGAGGAGTTGCTAACAATCAACAAGAACGTCCCAAACGTAGTTTATTCACAGGTCCTCGGTACAGCACATTCTTTTTACTCCTTAGTTCTTGGATCCTGAGTCCCGAGATAACAATCTGATATGACAAATACATGATAGGCTAAACATGCGATTCGCAAGTACTAAACTGCAAAATATCGTGTGAAATACTCTCAAGGGATTTTCCGTAAAATGTTCCTTTAACAGTTCTTACCGTTTAGGCCGTATAATGTCCGATGGATGGCGATAACTATCCAAAACTTGAACTACACGAGAAAGGGCTAACATGGCGGCCACTTACTAAAATCTGGCGCGGCTGCTAAGCTTTTACAACATACCGCTGACTGCACAGCGCTGCAGTCACATGGCTCCCCTAATTGTTGCCTAACAATTACTTAACTTAATGTCCATACTAGACAGTTAAACAAAACAAATGTTCATAAAGGCGGTCACTTGTGTCTTCTACACCTGTCGGGGCGACTTCACTGAGTAGTTGGCTCCTCGTTGGGGAATTCCTCGGTCTCCCTGCTGCTATCACCAACATCCCCTTCATCTACAGAGGGTACCAGCAAGACTAATTTGTGGATTGGTCTGTCCAGGAACGTAGGTGGCTTTCGGCGTCTGCCTTGGTTGTCAAGCTCTCCATCAGCTTTCACAATTTTGACTTTTCTGATACATCCGTCTTCGCTAGGGTAGACTTCTACGACTCTAGCGAGAGGCCATTGGTTACGTGGTCCTTCGTCTTCCTTCGATACGATTACGTCTCCAACTGATAGGTTTCGCTTTGGATACATCCACTTGTTACGAGCCTGCAGGCTATGAAGAAACTCACGGCGCCATCTAAGCCAAAATTCGTTCGCGAGATACTGTACACGGCGCCACCACTTGCGGGAATATAGATCTGCTCGCTGGAACCTTCCAGGCGGTGGAAGTACAACTTTAGCTTTTAAGGTAAGTAGATGACTTGGCGTAAGTGGTTCTGGTGCCTCTGGGTCGTTTAAGTCGTTCGTAGACAAGGGTCTGGAATTAACAATACACTCTGCTTCAGTCATGAAGGTTCTGAACGCTTCGTCGTCCAACTGGGTGCCAGCGCTCAGAAGTAGCGTCTCCAGCGCACTACGAACAGTTCGGATTAACCTTTCCCACGCGCCACCCATGTGACTGGCGTGAGGTACATTCATCTGAAATGGTATCCACTCACATCCATTCTCCACTAAGTACTCTTGCACCCGGTTCTGATCCAGTTCTTCTAAGGCAGCTTTTAGCTCATTCTTCGCTCCTACAAAGTTTGTACCCTGATCACAGCGGAGCTGTCTGACTGGACCGCGTCGGTTGAGGAAGCGACTCAGTGCGTTGATAAAGGAACTGGTGCTTAACGAGTTGGCTGTCTCCAAGTGAACACCTCTGCTGGCCATACAGGTAAAAATAACTCCATAACGCTTAACTTCACTTCTCTTTTCCTTGATCAGGAAAGGTCCAAAGAAATCTACAGCACAATACGAGAAGGGGGCCGAAGGTTCAACTCGATCCACAGGCAAATCGGCCATCTTCTGAATTTGCAGGGGCCCGCGCATTTTCCTGCAGGTAACACACTTGGAAATACAATTTGACACTGCTGACGATCCACCAACAACCCAGTAGCCTCTCTGGCGCAACTCATTTTGGGTGATACCTCGTCCCATGTGGTTCACTTTGGCATGCCAAAATCGAATCAGCAAATCTGTAATATGACTTTTACGAGGAAGTACCACAGGATGCTTTGTTGCGAATGGAAGGTTAGCTCGTCTCACGCGGCCACCAACGCGGATAACACCGTCTTCATCGAGAAATGGATCCAAACGATATAAGCAACTAGACTTCTTGATGGCTAGATTTCTTTCTCTTGCGATCTTTCTAGTAGTAAGCTCTCCAACTATCGTAAGTTCCTTTAGAACTTGAATCTCGTCATGGAAATGTTCACGTTGAACAACCTTAAGAACTTCCCTCTCTGCTGCGTGAAGTTCTGTAAGTGTGACTGATACCTTCGGCAATGGTCTGATGCTCTCACTACCCGTTTGTCTCGTCAACTTTACTTCTCTACTTGCCAGTTTGCTCTTCAGTTGTAGACACAAAGCTATTACCTTCAGCACACGCTGCCAGCTTGACATGTGGCACAAACGGCTTGACGTTAACGGTTCAGGGGGTTGAGTAGCTCTGCTCTCTACATGAGATGTGAAAACAGCTGCTTTCCTTACTTCAGGATCACTTTTGGTCACTTGAATTTCTTCTATCTTCTCAGGCTGGAAAGGTCCACTCTTCCAAAGAAATGGGGGTCCAGTTAGCCAGTTGGTTCCTTGTAATAACTGTGACGCTGTAAGGCCTCGTGAGGCATGGTCTGCAGGATTAAGTTCAGTGCTGACATACAGCCAAGAACTCGGGTTAGTGACGTCACGAATCTGCTGCACACGATTTGCTACATATACGTGGAACCTCTTAGCTTCGTTGTTGACATAACCAAGGACGATTTTGCTGTCTGTCCAGAAATGTTCCTTAATGTCCGTGTAAGACAATTCTTGGCGAAGAAATACACTCATGTTTGCTGAAATAGTAGCTGCAGCCAATTCTAGCCTCGGCACAGTGATTTGCTTTAACGGGGCCACTCTAGACTTTCCAGTGACAAGGGAACAGTACGTCTTGTCCTCCACATTGATCAGTCGAAGATACGAACACTGTCCATAACCCTCTACACTAGCATCTGAGAAATGATGCAACTCACTGGCTTTGATCTGCCCAAAGTTCTCCGGCTTAAAGCAACGTTGAATTTGCAGCTGATCGAGATTCAGAACATCCTGACGCCATTTCTCCCAATGAGTATACAGACTCTCTGGAATTGGGCTGTCCCAATCAAGCTTGTCTCGGCACATTTGCTGAAGAACTTGTTTTCCTTTCAAGGTAACTGGGGCAACGAAGCCACTAGGATCGTAGATTGAACTGACAGTGGAAAGTACGCCACGTCGCGTTAGGGGACGGTCACGCAGCTCGATGCGGAATTGAAAACTGTCATTCTCGATGCACCACACTACTCCTAAGGCACGTTCCAAGGGCAGTGGATCAACCTTCAAGTCTAGCTCCTTTAATCCTTTGGCGCGATCTTCGGCTGGAATCTTTTCAAGAACTTCTCTTTTGTTTGATGAAATTTTGTGCAGCCTCAGACCGGCCTTGGCGCAAATGCCTTGACTTGCTTTTATCAGTGTAACAGCTCGCTCCACGGTAGGGACTGATTTTAGTCCGTCATCCACATAAAAGTCCTTTCGTATAAACTCAGCAGCTTCTTCACCAAACTCTTTCTCCCCATCATCTGCTGCTCTCTTTAGACCAAAATTTGCGCAGCCAGGTGAACTACCAGCACCGAAAAGATGAACCTTCATCCTGTACTCAATCACTTCATTTGCAGGATCTCCATCCTTCCACCACAAAAAACGCAGGAGATCTCTGTGTTCCTTTGACACCATAAACTGATGAAACATACTTTTAATGTCAGTCATAAAGGCTACATTTTCTTGTCTGAATCTGCACAGGATCCCCAGAAGAGTGTTCATGAGGTCGGGTCCTTGTAACAAGTGATCGTTCAGGGACACTCCTTCATGCTGGGCCGAACAATCAAAAACAACTCTGATCTGGTTTGGTTTTTTTGGATGATAAACACCTGTGTGTGGCACATAGTTAACCATCCCATCCTGAACTCCATGGCGGTCTGGTGGTACCTCTTCTGCACACAAGGCAATCACATCTTTCATGAATAAGCGATAATCTTCCAGAAACTTGGGGTGTCTCTTAAACCTTGCTACAAGCTGGTGCCATCTCTTGACAGCTAGTTCGCGGTTGAAGGGTAGAGACGGTTTGTCTGTCTTCAAAGGAAGAGGCATTTCGTAGTGCCCATCTGATCTCTTCACAACACCATTCTCAAGGATGTTGAGGAATCTCCTGTCTTCAGCTGAATAGGGCTTGGTATTTGCAGAACTCTCTGTAAAGTCTGACTCAAGAATCGTGATAATCTTCTGTGGGTTGATAACCTCTTTCACCTTTGTTGTAAAGGCAAAGCGTTCATGGGTTTCTTTGGCCACCACCTTGTTGCACACTCCTTCCTTATGGTTGGCTTCACCTGTAGTCTTGCACACTTTGCCGATTATCCCCCACCCCATTAAAGATCTTTGGCCGTAAGGGTCGTCTTCACCTCCCACTAGGACTTCTCTGGGTCTGACGATACTAGGGCAGTTATTGCCAATCAGCAAAGAGATTTTCACACTTGGATTGTAGGGCATGAGCTCGTCAGCAATAGGACACAGATGTTCCCATTTCCGGGCAACACTGGCTTTTGGAATCTGTGACCGACTGGCTGGGATAATATCTCGCTTGAACATCATGGGTAACTTCACGGCATGCTCCCTTCTAAAATCCAACACCTCAACTCCACAAATACGGTTGCTTGGTACATGTACATTTCTCTCTTGCACTGTCGTCAGCAGTAAGTCGGTTGGTGGGCCTTGCAAGTTCAATTTCTCACACAAACTTTGCGACACAAAACTCGCATTGGACTGGTCATCCAGCACTGCGTATTGTAAGACTTCTTTACTGGGTTGGCTAACATGTCTGACCCAAACAGGTACAATCATGGCATGATCCGAGCCGCCCTCTTGCTCTGGGATGGTACAAACATTTGTACAGTTCGTAATACTTTCCGCGGGTGTTTTCTGAATATGGAGACATGTAGGGTGATTTCCAGAACACGTGCGACATTTAAGTCTGTTCTTAAAGGAGGCTACTTGATGTTGACTGCTAGAGGCACATCCAAGGCAAAGAAATTTCTTATAGAAGAAGTCCTTCCTTTCTTTGTGCGGCTTCTCTGCAAACTTTTTACACTCGTCTAGCTGATGTTCTTCTTTGCAAAACAGACATGCTTCGGTCTTTTTCTTCTCGCTTCTCCCTTGCGGACAGGTTGGGGGTCTCTCCTTTTCGCCTTGACCCTGGGCAGTCACGTTCTTGCTTGGATCCAATACATGGGTTTCGAAGGAAAAGGCCTCCTCGCCTTTTTGTGAGCGTCTGAATGGCCCTCTAGACCTAACAAACTCTTTGGTTTTGGACAGCTCCTCAAGCTCGGGAATGTTCGCTCTCTCTGCACACTCTTTCACAAATGAAGCAAATTCAGAGAAGGTAGGGTAAGCACCATTTCCTTTTGAGACTCTACACTGTTGTACTATACCTCTCCACTTATTCTGAATTTGAAATGGCAACTTGTTTAGAGTTTTAACGTTCTCCTTCGCAAAGTCTAAGACAGCAAGACTGGGAGTAGTTTCCCTGGCGGCGATTATCTTTTGCAGGAAGTCAGAAAGATCTCTTAGGGCCTCCGCATCTCTTACGCCAATCTTAGGCCAGTTCTCCAGTTTGTTCATAAAGGCTGTCCCTACCACATTGCAGTTACCATACCTTTCCTGTAACAACTTTCTCGCAGACTGATAGGCATCTTCAGTACCAATTAACATATACTGATCAACAACTTGTTTGGGCTTTCCTGAGATGTACTGATGTAGGAAGTTCAACTTTGTCTGCGCGTCCATTGGTTTGGAATCAATAAGGGCACTGAAGGAACTATTCCATGTAGGATACTCTAAAGGATCTCCACTAAAAACTGGGATCGAAATCTTAGGCAGTTGCCCTGAGATTGCTAGTTGCCTGTTCACTAGGTTCTGCTCCATAGTAGCTGCCACCAACATACTACTTGTTTCCACTAGTTTGTCCATACATTTTTCTAAGACAACAGAGTGTGGTTGAAAGGGTGTGGCACTGGGGCTTAACGTACTGTGCACTCCTTGTTCTACATGCGGGAGACTGAAAGTGGGTTGGGCCCCATTTAACTGAGTTGAAGAATAGATAGGTTCTTGCTGACCAGGAGAGAGATCACTCTTACTTGTGACTGGAATTGAATTAAGGAATTTGTCCATGTCCTTAACCTTATCAGCTGGGGGAATCGAGTTTAGGTCCTGATCATCAAACAGTTCTTCTTTCTCTGCTGATATGCATACATTAAGCTTTGCTTGATTCTGAGCAAGTTCACTTTGTACTCTTAGCTCTTCCAATTTTCTTTCTTGTTCTAATTTGGTCAACTCAGTCTTTCTGTGTTCTAATCTCAGTATCCGTTCCTTCTCTATATAGGCCAGTTTAGCTTTTAAGGCAGCTTCCTCCTTTTGTAACTGAAACCTAACTTCTTCGACATTCTCACTGGAACTTATTTTTGACTTGCCACTTTTCTTGGATACTCGACTGGACCTTTTGGATGCTTCAGAGATTGAATCATCCACGTGTTGTTCGACAAATTCCAGATATCTTATCTCTGACCTAATGTCACACTCAAAATTTGACCATTCTCTGCCAACTTGATCAACCATTCTTTCAATACTTTCCACATTCTCACCCGGGTTCACAAAAACCTTAATCTCTTCAACCATGTCTTGAAATTCGCAATACAAAATCTGAGCTTCGCTGAATTCTTTCTTAAATTCTACTAGTTTAGTTGACTGACCTCGCTTCAGTAGAGTACCTCTTATTTGCTTCACCAATTCACATTTCTTGGTTTTCAAGTTACTTGTTTTCAAGTTAAGTTGATACGTATACCCTTTCTCCGTCAGGAAACGCTTTCTTGATTCATCAGTTTCTTCTTCCAGCGCCACATTGGCCTGGTCTTCGGACCTTGCGTCTTTGTTGACGGACATGACTGCTACACGCAGATCGTCTAACGATTGTTATTGTGGCTGGCCTCCCGTCGTACATACAAACAAGAGGAGTTGCTAACAATCAACAAGAACGTCCCAAACGTAGTTTATTCACAGGTCCTCGGTACAGCACATTCTTTTTACTCCTTAGTTCTTGGATCCTGAGTCCCGAGATAACAATCTGATATGACAAATACATGATAGGCTAAACATGCGATTCGCAAGTACTAAACTGCAAAATATCGTGTGAAATACTCTCAAGGGATTTTCCGTAAAATGTTCCTTTAACAGTTCTTACCGTTTAGGCCGTATAATGTCCGATGGATGGCGATAACTATCCAAAACTTGAACTACACGAGAAAGGGCTAACATGGCGGCCACTTACTAAAATCTGGCGCGGCTGCTAAGCTTTTACAACATACCGCTGACTGCACAGCGCTGCAGTCACACATTTCTTTTACCAGAAAATTCAGCCAAGACGGCGTCTTTATGCCAAAGCTAGTAGGCTGAAATTAAAATTTGACAAATACTTCAGGCGAGAGAAGCGGTTTAAGCTTTACATAAATCGTGTAACAACGCGCCAAAACTAACACGAAACATAGCGGTTCGGCTTGATGTAAAACCAATTGAAAACACCATAGTTATTTACTAATAGAGATATAACAAAATCAAGTACAGAGTCTAACTGCATAACATTAAAACACTTACGGAATTTTTGGTTTCACTTAGGTCACTTAGGCCCACCTTCCATTCCTCTTGCTGACAAAGGAACCATAATAAGCTTATGTTTTCTGATCCTTTTCAAAGTCACGCAAAGTAACGTGACGCCGCTTTTAAAAGCTACGATCTTCTACATTTCGTCTCGGGTAGAAGGATAAAAAGACGCTTCTTTCGCTGGAGACGAGCAATCTACTTTATTGCTGAGATTATTGCCTTCCCTGCCTCTTCGTTTTTATCGCAAGCTTCTCATGCACGGCAGGTCTTTTCCACGGGTGGCGGGTGGCGGGTGGCGGGTGACGGGTGGCGGGTGACGGGTGGCGGGTGGCGGGTGACGGGTGACAGGTGGCGGGTGGCGGGTGGCGGGTGGCGGGTGGCGGGTGGCGGGTGGCGGGTGGCGGGTGGCGGGTGGCGGGTGAAAAAAAATTAAAAGTTAAAGTTTTTGATATAGATATAGAAAGAGACCGATACAATGACATCAGTTTTACGTATTTCCGTCATTGCGCAAGCCATTTCTCTATATAATCGTATCAATAACAAAATTCTCGATTGTGATTGGTCATCCACGCTCCTATTTCTTACGTAATTGGCGCGCAGTCACGTGGGTGTCCAATTACAGCTATCCAATTACAACTTTTTGTAATTGGATAGCTGTAATTGGACACCTACGTTGCGCGCGCCTCAATCAGGTGCACTTAAAGTTAAATGAGTTCTTTTTTTCGCGGCTGTTTCCTCCTGCTTTCACACTGATGGAAAATATCCTTGACGTTTTGAGTACAAAAAACTCCACATACTGGATAGACTTTTTAATCTCGAATTTTGTTATTTATTCGATACACGCTTAATTAAAGGAAAAATAATTGTTATTTTCGGAATCTACAATTTATTAGCTTTACGGTGCTGATATAAAGGTCCTATACCGCACCAAGAAGCCTAGCCGCGGCCGGTAAAGCCGTGAATAAAATAGTTCCACTTCACACGTAATATGGACGGTTCAGCATTAAACCCACATACTTCTGAAGATCACCGAAGGGCAGTGCGAGTTATCATCATTGACTTCGGTTCAAGTTAGCGCGAGCTGCGAGGGTTCGAGTTATCGCGAGTCAACTTTACACATAATCATACACAAGCTCACGCTCATACACAAAGCCTCATATGGAGCAGGGGCGTACTAACTTTTTACATAAGACAAGTTTATATTGCAAAGTAGTCTGACTGATCTCCTAGGTATGTTTGCTTGGTTGGCCAAAGACGAGTAAAGTTTACACGTGTCAGTGTGTCATTACAACCGTGTTCACTAAACATAACGTTTGCAATAAAAAGCTGGTCTATGAACAAACTTACCTTGTAGGTTAAAGTCATCAAAATGACTTGGTCTCTCTAGTTTGACGATGGACGAAATATCTGAAGCAGTTCCTTCGTTTTGAATATAGCGAAGCACGAATGGGGTCACTGACCTTTCAAACCAGCGGCTGGAAAATGAGCTGTTTTCACCGCGGGGAACTCCCCTCGATACATTACGTAAGCGGGAGTTTTGTTTGCACTCTTTGTTCTTTATTTGATCACCATGTGGCATGAATTTACGCGGGAGTTTAATTTTCGCGGATATGGGTTTTTTGTTACGTCCGGTATTGGAATCTTACAACGCGAAATTATAATCTTACTTTTAACTTCCAATATTTTTACCACTATATAAACAGCAACCCTTCCATTATCTTTACTATATGACACCACAGAGACATCACAGATACCCTAGAGAATAGCGTCCCTTCGGTCGACACATTTTATATGTACCTCCTGTCTATACTTTTTGTCACCCGTCACCCGTCACCTGTCACCCGTCACCCGTCACCCGTCACCCGTCACCCGTCACCCGTCACCCGTCACCCGTCACCCGTCACCCGCCACCCGCCACCCGTCACCCGCCACCCGTCACCCGCCACCCGTCACCCGCCACCCGCCACCCGTCACCCGCCACCCGCCACCCGTCACCCGCCACCCGTCACCCGCCACCCGTGGAAAAGACCTGCCGTCTCACGCAGCAAAAAGAACGCAACAGATACCACAATGAATTATGGGAAACTCCTGAGTTCAACGAACGCGGAATGCCCTACAACTGATTTTTCACAAAAACTGATATAGAAGTCTAAAAGCACCTCAGTCACAGCAAGGTGTCACAAATGGGCTGCAACTCACGATCATACAGTTTTTAGACAAGACGTGCTTTTAGACTCCGTCTGGATCGGCTTGCCTACCGACTGTGCCGGAACGGCCGCAAGAGTCAGCATGTACTATTCGACAGTCGAAAAGCAAAACACCCCTCGTTTCTTTGGAAGGTGCTAGTGACTTACGGGTTTCCGGACTTAATGATGTCCTTCAACCACCAGACGGGCACAAATGTGGCGAACAAAGAAAATAAAATTGACCACAGGAGCTCAAAGCCAAATGTAAGCTTTGAGAGTGGCTTCAAGATCGATCGACCATCGTTACTTTCCCACTTCGATTTGAATATTACGACGTCATGGACACGTGATAATTCCTATGAAAAAGACTCTTTTCCAGATCTCTTCTGTAGTTAGCGCGAAAGTGGTTTCTGCTAACGTTAACAAGTTACAACTCAGGGCGTTATATTTACCTCAACGTAAAACCTAGAATTACCTCGAAGCTTACTTACAGTGCATTTTAACTGTTTGTTCTCATTAATTCTTTCTGTAAACTGTTCAAAGCTTTCGTATGTGATGTTGTTTTTTACGCGCTTGTTGTTTTAACTCCCTTTTTACTAAATTGAAAACCTTTTTCTATGTAGAAGAACACCTGGAAATGCTTTTATATCATTTATTGTTCGTTGGTTGCCCCTGTTCATTTGAAGTGACATCAAACCTTCAATTTTCACTTTTTGTGAGGTGCCTTTCTTAAAATCAGACAGATATATATTTTTTAATAGAAAATATCTTTATTAAAAATAGCAATAATAACAATTTACAACAACTACAAATTGATACCTAAAAAGAAATGAAAGTTAAAAATAATCACATCTCCATATATACTTTTTTCGATAAAAGAAAACTATTTAAAGAATAGCTGAAAATTTTGAAGTTAAACGGAGATACAAATTCAAATACAGTCCCATTAGCCAGGACTATTTCCTAGAATGTGACTGAGAATAAAAGACGATAATGGTAGCTTGTGCTTCACTTATACAAGTGATCATAAGACAAAACATCGGGCAAAACGCACAAATGCCGAACAAGACGACATTGACCTGTCATAAAACTGATTTGCAAAAACTTTTAGATCCTTCAACCGAAGTTCACCAGCCAAAATTATGCTTTTAACAGGGCTGGAAATGAAATTATCACTGACAACTCGTCAGGTACAAATTGTACTGCAAGGTTTAATAGCACTTAACAGTTCCACATGGTTTCAGGCTCTGATGCATTTTGCCTTTCATAGTCCCCTATTCTTCGAGCTTGTTATTCTCAGTACATAAAATGGAGAGTGAAATCGTTATAAATTCTGACATTGTTTTGTCTGGTCCGTAAAATACTCGAGAACTTGGCAGTCCAGTTGCCCAATGATGAAAATACTCTCCAGATAAATTAATCACATATTCTTTAACTCTTTGTGACCATAAAACATAAAATCATTCATTATTTTACATACCGAAAAGCTCACCTGCTATTTCCAAAGTTTCTATAAGTGATAACAGATAGATCGTTAGGCTTGACACAAGCCAAATAGTCCTTTTTACAGTTGTGTGCTTGGTGACCTTGTCTTTGAGTGGAAGCGAGGCTGGAGGTGACCTTGCTTTGATTCAAACCTTTCTGCCTTTCATATGTTAATAATGCTTTTCTCATGCTAACTAGCTAAATTTACATCTGAAAAGCTCCAAGGTCTGTATCAAAGCAAGGTCATCTCCAGCCTCGCTTCCACTCAAAGGCAAGGTCACCAAGCACACAACTGTAAAAAGGACTATTAGAGCAAGTGAAACATCTCGTATATTACTTCCTTCTCAATAAGCAGGTATCTTCAAATGGAAAGTGGGTGTTCTGCTATGCAACAGTTCTTGAATAATGCTTATGAGATTAGTAATTGTCTCCGTGTCGATCGATTTAATGATTAATTGGTATAGCCAACTGTTCGGTACAACTTTGCTACCTTTTATTTTAATTTTCCTCGGTACCATGTAATTCATGGTGCACATTTTAAGAATAGAATGAATAGCGGCCGGAAAATGATTTGTAACACATTAGGTTGTTCTGCTTCAGGTCAGATGGTTCTACTGTCATTAATAAGAGTTTGTTTAAAAATGCTTATCAAAACATCATGATTTTTTTCTTGTTTTAGATGATCTGAAAGGACAACTTTGTAACCTTTAAGCTTTGAGGTAAATTATTTAAAACAGGACAACCCATTTTTTCGAATTTTATCAGCCACTCTTTTCTTAACTTAACACTTGAGATAAAATTTTTTCAAGGAATAAATTTAAATTTATTTATTATTATAATTATTCATTTTGTTTTTTCTTGAATCGCGTGAAAGCTATGTTTTGATAAACATTTTTTCGCATCACTCTTAGTAGCGTAGTAACACAGTTCAAGAATCGAACGGACCTTGCATAATGATTGCTTACTGATGAGAAGGTGTTCCTCACGAAAACGTTCACAGAATTTCACTTTAACTAACTACTTTCCTTTACTCGGACCTAAACGGCCATGTTTAATTTATTCGTCGCGAGCGTCACGGATTCGTGATATACTTTGTGTGCCCTTTGCTTGCCAATCAAATCCAACCAAAGCTTGTCACTCGTCCATCACGCTCACTACGATTAGTATCACGTTCAGTGCAACCAGGCGCAATTCAATAAAACTATTTTCCACGTGTAATTTACAAGTGTAGCCATTCTTTCAGAGGTTGAAAACAATAGCTACACTTGTAAAAGTTTTATTGAATTGACCCCCAGATATATTTGTCTTTTAGAGTGCGTAAATTTGTATATCCCTGCTATAAAAATGTTCATGCAGCGCATCTCGCTTGAGATTACATTATTACTAATGTATCCAAAAGATAGTAATTGCTGCGGTAAATTTGTTGTAATAATGCTGTTTTATCGTCTCGCTGGTATTACAGAATTTTCTCTTTCGTTTTTTGAGGGGAAACAAAGCAAATGTAACCGGGATGAATCGACGAAAACTCCAGCTGATAAGACGAATTTTGTTTTGTAATTCACGCATCAAGTTCTTGCAATGTCTGTAGAATATGGTTGAGCAAAGGACGCGTTCACCATGAGGAAGGTGTGAAAATTTAGGCTAATTATTGATAATGAGTATGTTGCGTTACTAGCTAGCCGGCCGTATCGTGTTCGCGTCTCCACGCGCTCAGCCCAGGTTTCGCGTCCCCACGCGCTCAGCTCAATTCAGTCTCATCGACCGCTGTCGGAGTGATTTCAAAATAAATTTGTCTTTTATTCCGTACAATCTTCGAAAATCTCTGCTATCCAACGGTCCTATCACCATGCCTCACAGTCCTCGCTCAACTCGCGGTAGTCTTCGACACTTCAGTTCGGATTTCGACTGGGACATTCTGGACCAAAATATTACAAATCTCGCAGCCAACAGCTTGAAGCAGCAAGCGAGGCTATTGTTCGTGGCGCAATGCATTCTGGCCCAAAATGTGTTCGTGGCGCAGTGAATTCTGATAAAATGCGATCAATTTGAGATTTTTTGCTGCGGAACGAGCGTAGCGAGTGAGCAGCAACATAATCAGGATTTAAGAGAAATATACGAGAAAAAAATATAAGCTACGAAAAATCTCGATTTGATCGCTTTTTACCAGAATTCACTGCGCCACGCACACATTTTGGGCCAGAATTCACTGCGCCACGCACACATTTTGGGCCAGAATTCACTGCGCCACGCACACATTTTGGGCCAGAATTCACTGCGCCACGAACAATAGCCTCGCTTGCTGCTTCAAGCTGTTGGCTGCGAGATTTGTAATATTTTGGTCCAACATGTGCCAGTCGTAATCGGAACTGAAGTGTCGAAGACTACCGCGAGTTGAGCGAGGACTGTGAGGTATGGTGATAGGACCGTTGAATAGCAAAGATTTTCGAAGATTGTACGGAATAAAAGACAAATTTATTTTGAAATCACTACGACAGCGGTCGATGAGACTGAGCTGAGCGCGTGGGGACGCGAAACCTGAGCTGAGCCCGTGGAGACGCGAATACGATACGGCTTGCTAGTAACGCAACATATTCATTATCAAAAATTAAGTTAAACCTAAATTTTCACACCTTCCTCGTGGTGAACGCGTCCTTTGCTCAACAATATTCTACAGACATTGCAAGAACTTGATGCGTGAATTACAAAACAAAATTAGTCTTATCAGCTGGAGTTTTCGTCGATTCATCCCGGTTACATTTGCTTTGCTTTCCCTCAAAAAACGAAAGAGAAAATTCTGTAATACCAGCGAGGCGATAAAACAGCATTATTACAACAAATTTACCGCAGCAATTACTATCTTTTGGATACACTAGTCCTAGCTTATATTTTTTTCTCATATATTTCTCTTAAATCCTGATTGTGTTGCTGCTCACTCGCTGCGCTCGTTCCGCAGCAATTAACGAAGGCGCGACAAAAACCCAATAAAATGTATCTGGCATTGTATAATTTATTACTGTGTTAATAAATAAATATGTTGATTATAACTAGTGTATCCAAAAGATAGTAATTGCTGCGGTAAATTTGTTGTAATAATGCTGTTTGATCGTCTCGCTGGTATTACAGAATTTTGTCTTTAGTTTTTGAGGGGAAGCAAAGCAAATGTAAACGTGATGAATCGACGAAAACTCCAGCTGATAAGACTAATTTTGTTTTGTAATTCACGCATCAAGTTCTTGCAATGTCTGTAGAATATTGTTGAGCAAAGGACGCGTTAACCATGAGGAAGGTGTGAAAATTTAGGTTAATTATTGATAGTGAGTATGTTGCGTTACTAGCTAGCCGTATCGTGTTCGCGTCTCCACGCGTCTCCACGTCTCCATGTAAAAGTACTGCTGAAGAGGTCTCATTTGAATGGTCACACCATAGGATTTCATCCACAGACTCAAAAGTTAGAACAAATGGTACAATGCAAAAGTACTGCTGAAGAGGTCTCATTTGAATGGTCACACCATAGGATTTCATCCACAGACTCAAAAGTTAGAACAAATGGTACCATGCAAAAGTACTGCTGAAGGGGTCTCATTTGAATGGTCACACCATAGGATTTCATCCACAGACTCAAAAGTTAGAACAAATGGTACAATGCAAAAGTACTGCAGAAGAGGTTTCATTTGAATGGTCACACCATAGGATTTCATCCACAGACTCAAAAGTTAGAACAAATGGTACAATGCAAAAGTACTGCTGAAGAGGTCTCATTTGAATGGTCACACCATAGGATTTCATCCACAGACTCAAAAGTTAGAACAAATGGTACCATGCAAAAGTACTGCTGAAGAGGTCTCATTTGAATGGTCACACCATAGGATTTCATCCACAGACTCAAAAGTTAGAACAAATGGTACCATGCAAAAGTACTGCTGAAGAGGTCTCATTTGAATGGTCACACCATAGGATTTCATCCACAGACTCAAAAGTTAGAACAAATGGTACCATGCAAAAGTACTGCAGAAGAGGTCTCATTTGAATGGTCACACCATAGGATTTCATCCACAGACTCAAAAGTTAGAACAAATGGTACCATGCAAAAGTACTGCAGAAGAGGTCTCATTTGAATGATCACACCATAGGATTTCATCCACAGACTCAAAAGTTAGAACTACACTACATGTCTCCATAACTGACACTGGGAGTAGAAGGGTTAACATTCAGTCTCGGGCGATTTATTGAAAGCATCTTTCAAATATTCATGCGAAAGCGAGTAAGGAAACTTTGCACATTGCTCATCAGGAGTCACCAATAAGTGCTCGTAATCTGGCGTAAAGCCTTTAAAGGTTCCTGTAACTGTCTGGTACAAATCATAGTCGTTGCGGGAAGATTCCGCGACAAAAGGTAGCCTCAGTGGGTGTTTGTTTATTTTATTAGCCAAGCCTGTTAACTCTTGACCATCTTGAACAGCAAGAAATTTGCTGCATTGTTTAGACTCCATCACAGGTGATTCGCCGCCTAATAACGACCCCGAGACCATTTGTTTAATTCGTTTTACTTCTACTTGGACTCCTTTCACGTTCGGCGAAGTATTTTGAAAGCAAATCATGATGCTCTCAAACATTTTCTTAAATCCCTTGCGAAAATCGCTACTGAAAACACCCAAAATGAAAGGATTAACCACGCAGTTGGTGTAAGTAAACAACCAGCACACGATAGAAATGTTCATAAAATTTAGACTCCTGATTCCTCCACCAAAGTCCGCCCATAACCAGACGACTTGATTTGGAAACATGAAAATCGCAAACACCACAACAATAACAATAAAAATTTTCATGGCTTTTGCGTTTGGAGAACTCCAAATGCCTATTTTCGGAGTTCTGTTACTGATTCTTTTTATCACAGCTTGCCGTTTAGAAATCTTGCATTGCTGCCTTTCCTCCATGATTTTTCGTTCCAGTTGAGAACTAGACGTGTTAGAGTTGATGGAATTTCCGCGCATCGTAGCTGAAGTGTTATAAAGCGCGCGAACTGCAAGTCCATACACGACCCCCATAAAAATTAGCGGTAGTGAATATTGTAAGAGGAACAAGAAAAAGGTGTAAGTTTGTCTATACGTAAACGCCGACCAGTGTTCTTCACAAGAGTCACCCTTGAGAGTTAGGACGTAAACGTATGGGCTCACAGCTACCAGAGAAAAAGCGTGGACAAAACAAATCATTAAGCGGATTTGTTTAATCGATAAACGCGTCTTGAACGGGTGCATAATGAGTCGATAGCGATCCAAGGAAATGGCGGCGAGCGTGAGTGAAGAGGCGCAAGTGAAGTACGTTTGCGCCGGCCATAAGAGCTTGCACATAAAACCTCCATAGAGCCATACATAGTTGTTTTCCTCTAGGACGAAATCAAACATAATACTTATCAGCGGTGTTAACAGATCGCAAATAGCCAAGTTGAGGATCAGAAAGTTTGAAGCTGTGCGCATATTTCTGATGGTTATGGTCGCTACCATGCTGTTGCCAAGAGTACTCGCAGATAAGATGAGAACATAGAAAAATATCTTTGTTGCTCTAAAACCATGTGTATCTCCTTGAATAGCTTCTTGTGGTGATAAACGTTCATTAGTTACTCCAATAACGGTTTCGTTTCTCTCCATGATCGTGTAAATACCACTTGTAACAAAATTTAGAGCTTGTACTGATCCTACTCTAATTCGGGTCAAAAATTCAAATCTCCGGCTTGGCGTATTGATCCAATCCGTTGTAAATGTTTTTATCTGTAAGGCTATTTTTGATTGACCATTGCAATCGAAGGCAAATATTACAATTTCAGAGAAATAATATCTTTTACCCTTTCTTCAACCTACGTTTGCTCCTACAAAGTCTCAACTTGGACTGTACTGCATGGCATTGCGTGCAATGTGGTTTGAATAAGATACAAGTGTCGCGTGATGCCTTTATTGTTGTTAGCATTAATATTACAATTCAATTTAAACACCAGGAAACCGATGTTTGACCCATAAATTCCGCTGCACAGTTTGAAAACACTTGATCAACAAATCGATTTTCCGTTTGAAAAAAGTCTTTCTTGGTGTTTCACCGGCCACAAGTCCCGCCTCATGGGCAATTACAAAGTACTTAAAGGGAAACCGTCCCCGAAATAACGGAACTGTGCTTACTTAATTACCATGTTGTATCGCCAAATGCCACCAAATATTTAACTAAATAGGATAGAAAGATTCTATCGAGCAAAACAGAAGCAGTAGTTTGAAGAGAAAGTGCAGGATTACAAGGATTGAAGTGGAGTTCATCAATTTCGATTTCGTGACAAGCTGTCGAGAAATCAAACTTTCCATTCCTGGTGAAGTTTTAAGTTTTTCAGTCGTTATTTTGTCTTTTAATTTTATATTCTTTTGCGTTCACTTTTGGCGATGTTTTCTTCCTATTTCAAGACAACGAAGCAAGCTCCTGGTCATAATCATGGCTTACACACACCTGTTCGTCTTCTCAAGTTGTAATCTCGAAAAGGCAAACAGATTAGTTTTCGAAAATATTGTTTACTGAATTGGTTATCCTAAATTACTTAAAGCTAACGAGCTTTAGATTCCATTGCGAAATCTTTCTCATCAAATGATCGCTTGAGTAGCCGGATGCCGCTTCCCAGAGTCACTTATGAGACAGCTAGTTTAGTTCTAACTTTTGGGTTAGTCGACGGAACCCTATAACTAGTGTGACCATTCAAAAGAAACTTCTTCGGTAGTACTATTCCATGGTACCATTTGTTTTACAATATTTTACAAATAAAATTTGCGTTTTTCTTGAATTTTGATTTTTGGCACTCTTGGGTACGGGTGGGCGTTTCAGGGTTAATTGTTTTTGCTCTCTCAAAAAGTATCCGTTTTGATCATGGGGATTAGTTTTCCGTTTAATTAGAAAAAATTTTTTCTTGTGTTTGCCGTGTAATTTTCATGAAGGTGACAAAAGAAAACTTGTGCCGTGTGAATGAAAAACTAAATCATGGCGGCACACTCTTATTCGGCTTTTATTTTTATCTCAAAGAAAAGCAAAGCAAACAGATTATGACAACTACGGAACTAGGCATTGCACGCAACATTATTCAAAATTTCAAAGCATTAAAAAAAGGTTTCGATTCAAACAATGTTTATGGAATTGTAGAGAGGTTAAAACTACACATCTGGGCCAAATGCTGAAGCGTCATAACATTTCGTGTAAGAGTTCTAGGCGAACGAGTATTAGGCAGTCTGAGTAAGAATATATGGAGCGGCCATCTAGGTGTACCACTTCAGTACACGAACATGGCGGCAAAAACTTTTAAGTCTTATCACAAAAGATTGGATTCACTATAAGATCCATTCAATCGAATTAACGCATCTACAATGCAAAAATAACTTTTAACTGGTTCAATTTTGTTTAGTTTCATGATCACGACTTTAACATCTGAAA
Source organism: Dendrophyllia cribrosa (assembly GCA_024195265.1). Lineage (NCBI taxonomy): Eukaryota > Metazoa > Cnidaria > Anthozoa > Scleractinia > Dendrophylliidae > Dendrophyllia > Dendrophyllia cribrosa. The sequence goes on along the minus strand of JAJLRJ010000012.1, from coordinate 9,116,993 downwards.
TAACGTGACGAATTGCGTGACACATTTCAAACCTTTACAACTCGGATCGGAAGCAAAACATCGTTCAACCACAGGAAGCCCAAGCTTACTACAAGAGTTTGTATGGAGAATACGGACTGATAATTATAATAAAAAATTAAACGAGTAAATAAAACTACATAAAACGTTACATGGTGTTGTTTGTTGTCTTTTTATGGTGTTTTGTTTTTCGCAATTTCGGCGATTTTAAGTCCTTTACCCTACGGCGTATAAAAGAGAGCAAGGAAGGAGACTGACTTGCATTTCGGCCATCGAACCTGCTGCGAAAATGGCTCGAATTTTCTTGCGAATAAAGCATGCACTTACATTTTTCCTCGTGGAGATCACAAAGTAAAGCCTTCAGATTCCTTTTCTGTTGTCCAATTAAGCATACCTTGGGTCTTTGCAGTAGCAGCCCATCAAAAACATCGCACAACGATTAAAAAATCGGCGCCATTTGTGCCTCAGGCGACAAACATGTTCAATTCGACCTCGTCCGGCACTGGGCACGATGGTCAAAATACAACATCACCGAGGAGGGTATGCCGGATATTTTTGAAACCTCAATTTTGCCTCGCCTTCCTCCCCAGAAGGCCAGCTTTGGTCAAAGTGTGACATATTCGGATTTATGACACTTGTGTGCTACAGTTTTGAAGCGTGGATTGCTGTTGTTTATAAGGCCCAGATCGCACTGGGGACAATTTTGTACATTTTTATCACATTTCAATTTATTGAAGTGCCTAACTCGGCAAAGACAAGTGCGACCTACACTTTTCAGAGAAACAAACACGCCAGTCCGGTACATTCTAACGCATCTTCTTAATTAACCATTCTTGTGCTCTTTAGTTGAGATCACAGCACTGAGATGCATGTTTGGCCATTTTACAGCTACCAACTTTCACGCTGATCTCAGTGATGCCAGACGACACATGATAGACTCTTTCAGTGCAATTTTGTCAATCCAGCCTGTTTTTCAACTACATTGTGGTTGTTTTTCTTTAAATAAAAGTGATCCGCGTAAACACCGCATGTTGTGTGCGTTTTTAATTATTTCGAAAGTCGTAAGTTTTGAACTCTCCATTTTATGATTTTACTGCATTTCACTGATTCATTTATGATTTTAATTGCTGGAATCTTGCTCTAAACACAGCTTGCTTTGGTGTACCCTACCGCCCAGCAGAAGCGAGCGTTCAATAAAACTTTGAGCATTTTCCACTTTTTATGTTTTCTCTGTCCTCGAAATTAGGAACACTATTGAATCACTTCGTCTAGATGGCGGACAAGTACGCCGGATAATTACTACAAGCAAAGTGTCTGACTCCAAGTTGGAACCATTCTCTACTTTCTCTTACTCACTTCGGTGAGAGAACTTCTCCATTTGCTCTTCCAGTTGTCTAGCGTCGTAGCTAAAAATATCTGCATCATATTTGTATCCTTTGCGTTCCACCCAGCTCGATCGTACAAGGATATAATAGGTCTTCGTACCTTTTTTTCATGTTGGCAGTTTCTTAACTTTCCTTCAATTATTGTATTTCACTGTCATCAAATCAAATTCAGGAAAGCCGTAACCGCCATTGTGTTAACCGACGTGGCAAGACAAAGCCGTCCCTCCCGTTGCCACGGCAGCCGTAATTTCTACATATAGCTATTTCAAATTACGCCGCTGAAATACAGTTCGTCTCAGCCAATCCGTTTCTCATCGAGTAGTATAAAAGGCTAAATATAAGGCGTATTTCATGGCCAAAACCCGACTGTGTGTAACGAGTGTCCACTCACTCATGTTAGGTTGTGACTTTTTTTTTTAAAATCAAAACTTTATTACCTCAATGACAGAAAATTACAGTGAATAGTGACCTATTTCCATACAGTATGAAAGGACCTTCTTCCGGTCGTCAGTTGCTGGCAGTGAAAACATGTTTTGGGGTGGTAGCGCACCGTGGGCTCAAAAGGGCAGTCTGCGATATGGAAACAAGTTTCCATATGACTTCGCGCTTGTTGGGGGATCATGGGTAATCAGGGCAGGCTCAACCTCGTTCCCGGGGTCTCTCTTCTTCCCGCCCTCTGGCCTGGAGCGAGGGAACAAGGTTGGGGCAGGCTAAGTACTGAGTTTGTATGTGAATCCAGTGTAAACAACTTCGATAAAATTTAATTTTTCTAACGATACTAGAAAGAAGACTTTATCAGTCCAATTTGAGGAATATATCAATGTTAGAAAGCCTTAAATTATTATTTTTTGTTTTCCATGCATCGTTTGTAAATTTTAAAATATCAAGGCGAAAGTTGATTGAATACAACTTTAAGATTCTTAACGTTGTTTACTATTATTTAGACTTTTGTTATAGATGTCTTTAAAGGGACATTGTCACCTATTTTTAGTATCACTTTGAAAAGCCAAAAAACATATATGTTTCAAAGGAAACCCTAAAAATAATGATCCAGTTTTGTTAACAAATACTCTATAGGCGCACAGAAACTAGTATTCGTAATCTTTGTCTGCAGATGGCCAGGATGGAAATGGATTGCAACTTGAAAAAATTGGCTAATTTTTTCAAGTTCCTCCCAAGAGTCGTGGAAAAATCGCAAAAAAACTTATTATGGTTTGTTCTTCCTTGAAGAAATCACTTGATATTATCTTCTTGGTGTTCTAAAAGCAATTTTATGTTTGAGCAAAGGTATTCTGTCATATATTTAGTGTATTTTGACCAAAACACAGCAAAATCTGCGTGACAATGCCCCTTTAAACTATTCAAAAACTCAGACGGAATGTATAAGGAAGCCTTAGCATGCTGAGAAGTAACGACTGAAAACTAAAACTAAGCACCGAGATTAAAACACTGATTAGAAATTTTCAAAAACGTGACGACAGAAACCACGTTAAGCCCTAGAATCAGGTAAGTCATTTTAACAGACAATTCAAGTGGCTAATATCCGACCCTAGCCTTCTGTAAGATAAAGCAACAAAGAGTATTTGATTTCTTTCCTTGGAAGTAACAATAGCCTGTTTCATACAGGATGCAGAACCCCCAGCATTTATTTACCGGTAACTTTTTTTAAATAGACCACCCAATAGGTTTTCAAATTGCTTTATTTCAACGTTGGACAGACAAACCATCGATACTGCTGCTGTGAAGGGCGCCTTCAAATTAGCAAGACCGTAAAATCTCGCTTAGAAGCGAAGATATAGGTCAGTTAAGTGCTAAATTTTTACAGACATTGGTTTTGCAGTAAGCAAGGTTTGCGTACCGCCATGTAAAAACATCTCGACATTCACTGATCAATATCTCCGCTTCTAGGCAAGATATTGCAAGGATTGATAATTTAAAGATTTTTCCGAGCAGATGGTTTGCCTGTCCAAGCGGAAATTAAAAAAAAGATAAAAAACGACGTGGTCTGTACACTTTTCTAGAGACAGACGATGTAAAGTACTTAATTTATCAGTTAGGGCACAGACACAGATGGAGTTTTCAAGCCACTTACGTAGTTCTATCAGTCCTCCATGCATGTCCACAATGCATCTGTATGTTTGTAAATCCCTTCACCCTCAAAACCGCCACAACTTGGAAAACAAATACAAAATTCTATTTCGCAAAATATCGAGGAACAAAAAGCATAATAAACAGTACCACTGGGAAGGACTGCTTAGTAGCTTTCATTTGAATGATTACACTTAAGGATTTTATCTACAGACTCACAAGTTAGAACCACCTTGTACAGCATAATGAACAGTACCACAGGAAAAGACAGCTCACCGGGTACCTTTTATCTGATGAGTGAACAATTCAAACAGTTATTGTTTAAATGTTAGTTTTTAGATTTCTTTTTCTTAGAATGTAAAGTAATTAGTTTAAGTTTTATTGTCTATTCAAGTTCGAACTTTTTAGTGCTATTTTTATTAATTATATCTAAATTCGTAAATTTTTATAGTTTTGTAAATTAGAGTAGTTTTATAGAGGGCCACAAGTTTATTAGCTTTGCTTTTTAGTGCAACCCTCTTTAAATAAAGACTTTACTTACTGTTATTAGTAATTTTCAAAAACTTGACGACAGAAACCACGTTAAGGCTAAACTGGGGTAAGTAATTTTAATAGACAATTCAAGTGGCTTATATCTGGCCCTATATATAGTTTCTGTAAGATAAATCAGCAAAGAGTATCAGTTTTGATTATTTTCTTCAGCCAGAAGTCATGTCACAAACTCATTCACCTGACCAGAATGGGATATTCTGGTTGCATAATTACACCGTGAGTAATTAAGGAGTTTGAGAATACTATTTTACACGAATCATTCTATTTTCAATAGGCCATTTCCGAGTTACGTTACGCCTCGTCGTCAAAGCGAGGCTAGGTGCACAACCTTTCATATGAAAATGAGTTTTCATTCACATGCAAATGAAAACTCATTTTCATATGAAAGGTTGTGCACCTAGCCTCGCTTTGATAGAGAGGCTAAAGGCAACTCGGAAATGGTCTATTGATTTGATTGTTTATCGGCTCATATAAATAATATAACTGGGCAAAAGCGACTTAGAGAAAACTTGCCAGCGGCCGGGGGAGGGGGTGGGGTACTCTTTTATCTAGCCTTAACGGGGACGTGAGGCTCAGCTCGACAGGGTATGTTTTTGGCCTTGTACGGGGCATCAATTTCACCAGTTTTTGTCTTTATCGGAGTATCTTTACATGGTCTAATGTCTTAAGAGCGGCCGTCCGTAATTTTCGCCTAAAGTGTTTCGGACGAGAAAAAATGAAATTCCCCAAACTTTCACAGAATAAAGGTTTAGATAAGTGAATCACATCAAGATAACTTTAAGTTCAATCCAATTAATATTTTAGCTATGCGGCGACAATTTCGGTTTTTAGGCCCTGAGACGGCTTTTAATTTTGAGGCCATTTCACTACATATCTTTAACACCTCGTGTTGAAAAGAAATCGCTCTTTAAACCAAATTTTAGGTAATCATTCGATCAAGGAGATAAATTTAATTTATTTAAGAGCGACAAGCATAAACAGGGATGTAAATAACAGGCGGAAGGCGGAAAAAAATAACCACCTGAAGACTGAGTTTTCTTGATTTTTTTCCGCCTGGAAAACTGTGTCTGCTTAACTCTTTCTTTTTTTTTACCAAAATTTTCCGCCTGTGATGAACAAAAGTCCACCTGTTGGATATCCTAGCTACATCCCTGATAAATATCAATTTATAGAATCCTCGACACAAGTCGAATTCAGTTTAACTAGTAGTTTGCGTGGCGCTCACTTCTGTAAATTACGCTACAAAAAAGCCAGTGGCACAATGGATAAAAGTCGAAGACGGGGTCTTAAAACTCGGAGTTCTGTCTTAAACAGGTTGGGAAAATAACAGAGTTGTCTTTAAAACTGGATCAGGGTTTGAGCCGCCCATTCGAACCTCCCTACCCGAGTGTCTAGCGTCTGTCTTCTACTGCTTACAAAGAGCTTCCGTCCACATACTCAAAAGTTAGAACTACATTACACTTACACTTATTGGAAAAGTTTTTCACCACAACTGAACGTTTCGTTAAGGCGATCATCGCGCCACTTAATTTTCCCTAATTGTCTAACATTTTTTCTTAAACAGGGATTTACGTTTTTCGAAATCAGATTAATTGCGAAAATGTGCTTAGATAAGGTAGGCTTGAACCATTGAGAACAAGTCCAAAGTTTTTGTTGCTTTTCGCGTGATTTTCAATACTTATTGTTATTATAATTTCAACCCGTGAGGTATGTTTGAGTCTTTGACATCACTTTCTCCCATTCGCAACCAAGCCTTGGAACAAGGTTGATTAATGGCGGCCGTAAATTCTCGGAAATAAATGTTAACATAAAATGACTTCTGATGTTCGTAATGAATTGAAATTTGGCAAGATGAGCAAGAAAGTCTAATTGTATACGAAAATGTAAAAAAATGAAAATCAAAAATTTGATCACAGTACAGGGGCACTTTAATTTCGTTGTCGCTTTTTTTTTTCGAGCGTCCCCACTATGATCCGACAGCCTGTAACATGCTTCGATGTAAAGGAGCTCCACATTTTATTATTTATCTATCATGAGTGCTATACAAGGTGGTTCTAACTTTTGAGTGTATTATTATATAATATTATTTAGTTGTTGAAATCCTACCTGTGAGCAACCAAAAGAAAACTATTTTAAAAGTTGCATTATGCTATGTTCTTGAATGTTCGTTTTCGAATATTTCACATCTACTAGTTAAGGGATAATTTCATAATTTACAAAATATAAAGCTTTGGCCGTGTGACCACAGCGGTCTTTCTCTTCCGTTGTTCCACGGTCACAGCAGCACCTTTCAACTCTGTGGTTAGTGTGGCGACTAAGCTTGAGTTCAAACCACTTTTTCGCTTGTTGCGCATGCAGAACACTCGTCGAAGCACCGTTTTGAAACCCCTCCTGAAATCCCGGCTAAAAACCGCGTATATAACTGGATTACAAACGCTGTTCGAGTACGTGAAGAGCCAACAAATAATAACAGTTTTTAAGAACCTTTTGCTCTCGCCCTCACTGGAGAATTCCGACCACAACCATAACGCTTGGTTAGGAAACATACAGATGGTAAAAACCACTACGATCGCAATAAACATTTTTGTCGCTCGTTTATTCGCTTCGTTTGTGCCTCGTCTCACAGTCGAAGACAATTTACGCACGAGACGGACAGTGGAGGAAACCTTTCTTAGAGGTTCTGGCGATGTCGCCTCGCGAACCTTTTTGCTGTTATTAAGAGCTGCTTTTTCTTTATGCGTTTTTCCAGAGCTTGTCTTATCTGTAGTTGTGTACAGATTTTTCAGCGCTAAGGTGTACATCACCACCATGAAGGACAGGGGAAGGAAATACTGCACCATGAAAAGCGCTAACGTGTAATATTTCTTGTAAGAGATATCAGGCCACGTCTCACGGCATTTATGGCCTTCGAGAGCCAGCATATATGAATACGGCGTAACCATTAGTAAAGAAAACATATAAATGGCCGCAATGATGAATTTGATTTTGACCATTGTAAGCCGAGACTTAAATGGGTGCATGATAGTGCGATAACGATCCAAAGAAATCGCCGCAAGTGTCAGTGCAGCTGACGCCGAAGTCATGGTTGTGAAAGGCCAAAGAATTTTACATGTTACTGCGCCGTACATCCAGACGTAATTATATTCTTCGAGGACAAAATCAAAGGGAATGCTTAGCACAGGTGTCATGAAATCGCACACAGCGAGGTTCAGAATTAAAATGTTCGATGGCGTTCGCATTCGAACGTTGCTTGCGATGATGTAGATAACGAGGCTATTTCCAAGAGAACTGCCCAACAAAATAATGCAGTAGCATACGATTTTTATGATTCTAAACTCATACGACTCTTCCTCCTCTGGTCCATTTGTGACTTGCAAAGAAGCGTTTGTGCTATTTTCCATTACATCGATGCCATGTCCGGCTTGGGAAGAATTCGAGAAAAATGTGATGTTCATATCCATTATCGAACATACCATATGAAAACTGCACTCAGTTAAAAAGATTTCACTCTGATACGCTGACGCAAATCCGAACCGGCTTGTCGAAAATCTTCAAAACCTTCAGTGTTATGTAAAGCTTCATAAAAAGGTCAGGTTCATATATTCCTTTTGCGATCCTGGAAACGAAACTACTTTACATACAAAAAAGGTTTTGAAATTCCAGAATTCCCAACTGCTGTGTTCCTATCTATTATCGAAGCGTTCAAATTAAGGTCGAAGAAACGACTCGGTCTCATATGACGTTGCAGAATGTTGAAATGCTAATTCAGTGGTGTCAAAATCATGAAATGCCAAGTCAGCTTTCTAAAGAGACTTTGGAACTGTTCATTGAAGCTGATAGAAAAATGCGCGCTCCGCTTGAAAATCCATTAGGAAATATCTGAAATCTTAGTTAAACGATCCAGTCTAGAAATTGCCAATAAGTTTAACAGACCTAAAGTGTTCGGTTTCTATTTTGCATGCAGTTATCCTGTAACATGACAACCTGTTATCTTGTCGGAACTTATGTAACAGAAATAAAGACATGAATTAGGGGCGAGGTAATATGACGTCTAGCAAATTGCTCTCCAAGACGATTAGCGCTTCAAGTCAAGATTGGCTGCTAAAAATGAGGACATCAACACAATTACTTAAACGTACAGTTATTTCCTATTTCAGTTGCTCGCAATCTGGAAGGTGCAACTAATAGGATATTTGCTGCAAGTTTTAATGTGCTTGTCAATATAAGATGGCTCTGTTCTACAACAATCACAAACAGAAAAATCAGAACAAATAGATCTGCTGAAGTATGTGGGCAAATTAAATGTGGAGATAATTGGCTGACACACTGAGCGTATACGAATATTTTACTCCCTCATACTGCCATTGAACAAATCTGACAAATTGTAAAAAAAAAACAATTCCAGTCAGTGGGAACAGGAAAGTACTACTCAGTAGCTTTCATTGAATGGTTACCCTGTACGATTTTATCCACAGACTGAAGACATGGAAGAGTTAGAACGATCTTGTACAGCATAATAAACAGTACCACAAGAACGTATGACTGAGTAGCTTTAATTTCAATGGTCACACTTTAGGATTCCATCCACAGACTCAAAAGTTAGAACCACATTGTACAGCATAATAAACAGCATCACAGGAAAGTACCACTCATAATAGCTTTCATTTGATTGGCCACAGTTAAACGTTAAACGCCCTCGCCAAATAACTGTTAATTGCTTATATAGTATTGGAACTGTTTGCCAACATGTATAGTAAACTGTTTTTTATTTGTGACGAAATATAGACGTGAATTTACATTTGCCAACTTGTATAATAAGAGTTTTGAAAGCTTATTTTTCCGTGTTGATGAGCCTTCAAAACCGTGTTACATGACACCTGGTTAGACGCTGCGAGTGAAAGGTTTGAAAATTGCATTTTCCAGAATTTTTTGAGTGACTTGTCAGGTATTTGTTGTCGGGTATAAGAATTCCTTAGATAAAGTCAGGGGCGGCTCCAGGAATTTCTGAAAGGGGGGTTGAACACCTTAATAACTTTCCACGACATAGGCTTGGACGAGGGAATTTTTCCCGATTTTAACTACTAAAACGCCATTTCCAGCATTTCTGAGGCTCGAAAAGCGTTAAAGGGGCTATGTCGCGAGGATGGCGGGTGAGTACTGGGTACTAACAACTTGAAAAACGTCCGGTGGCTTTTTATCAAGTTGGCGGCCATTACTGTCGAATTCGCTGCAATCCGTTCCATCCCGTCGTATTGCGTGGAAGGATAGATCTCAAGTTTACAAATTAGTTAGAGCATTTACTTGGCTAGATTTTTGGTAAATTATTTCTGCGATTTGTTAGGCGTACCTTCGAAAAATTCGATGTCTTCCAGTAGTGGTAGAAGTTGGGGAGGAATTTAAAAGCGAAATCGATCGTGTGTTTGTTTACCTCGCGTGGTTCGACACGAGTGCAAGCGCGATAAAACTTGCCGCGATCCGGGAGAGAATAGAAATTTGACATGTGTGACGTCAGGTGACGTCACATGACAGGAACTCATTGCGCAGACTCACCTTGCGACATAGCCCCTTTAACTTTGTGGAGTCAAAATAATATATAAATTGTGGAGTTTACCTAAATCAGCTCAACCAGAAAAACAAATTTTAAAAAATGGTGCTCAAAGTGAGGTTGCAACCCCCTCAACCCCTCCCCTGGAAGGTTAAACAAGGCGCTTTTAATTTATTGTACTTGACGAATTTTTACTTCTTATGATCGACAGCTGCATGCCATGGTAAAAAGACAGCAATGAAAGAAACATTGAAAGGCAAACAGTTAAAACCTACGGTTAGCCATTCCTTTCAAGATTAAGACATAATATACGTGGGTATTTTTGCCGCGTCTACTCTTAAAGGCCATTATGTATGGCCCCCCGGGGCGGGGGGGGGGGGGGAGGGTACCCAACAAAGTTTTGTACGGGGATGCTCCGCCCCAAGGTCTAAACCCTTACCAGTTTCATATACCGTTTTTGACAGAAAAGGTACCCCTTTCATATACCTTTCATTGAAAATTGTACCCCTTTCACATACCTTTCATTGAAAATGGCACCCCTTTCATATAGCCTTTACGTGCGTCTGTTTGATATATTTTGAAAGGCGCTTTTTAAAATACTTAAATGGTAGTTTTCCCTGCCCTTTTTTATACTTCAACCGGTGTTTTCCCTACCCTTTCCTGTACTTCGTGAAATCCCTACCCTTTCATATACTTCAACTCGTGAAATCCCTACCTTTTCACCGCCAGCCTAACAAAGGTACCCCTTTCGGGCGGAGCATCCCCGTATAGCTCATTATAGGGAGTACCTCCCCCCCCCCCCCCCCCCCCCCGGTATGGGCTTTTATCCATATACACGGCTATTTACATGCGCGTACTAAAATACGCATATATATGCGTCACCACGAGCGCGTATATATGCGTAATTAATTCCCGTATATACGCGCGTCCAAAAAGGGCGCATATATACGCGTGCTAAAACAGGCTTATGTTCGATTTACTCAAAATCGGCGCGGCTTAACAAAAGTTTCATGTTTTTAGATATTTTGTTTGCCATATGCCATAGTTTATCGTAATAGTTTTGGTTTTTCTAGATGCCATCGCAATCGCTCGAAATTTAGGCTCAAATGATTTCAATGTTTCTCGTTTATCTCCGCAATTTTAAGTGCGATTTACAAAATTGTTACACTCTTATAAACTTCAAACTAAGTACAATATTTTGTGTAAGTTTTATTCTAATTCAATAAAGGAAAGTTAGTTAAACGGCCGCTCAAAAATGTTCGATGCGGCTGCCTGGAAACTGGAGGGCAACACCTTAAAGGCGAACTTGCGGTATAAAAGGACAAAGCTCCACACCGAATCTAATGCAAATGAGCAAGAACAATAGATTTTGCTTATTTGCATTAGTTGGATAGTCCAGCCGCCTTTTATATCGCGGGTTCGGCTTTAAGCAAAACGAAAGTCACTGGCCCCATTTAGTGCCCCATATAAGGCCCTCATTTAAGGTTACCGTGTACCTTAGCGGGTGTCTCCAGTATAACAGCTCCAGCGTCTTTAAGATTACGCTAAATAAACCTAAACCCAGATATCAAATTGAACTATAGAGCTTATAGAGCTGGCTATCTAAAAATGAATTGTCGAATTGTTTACGACGTCTCAATTCGAACGTCCGAATTAGTTTTAAAACGCTACAACTCAAAGGGAATTTGTTCGATTTTTCATCAAATTTGAACAGAAGCTAGCTAGGCTAACATATAATCAACAAAAACGTGTCGGCGAACTTCTTATTTCCGAAAACTTTTTCGTCAAGAGCCATTTCCGTGCGATCGCTCCAATTTTTTTTCTCCCTTTTTCGAAAATATTCTGTAACTTTTCACTGCAACTGAATATGGGAAATTGCCGACACGTTTTTTAGCGCTTCGTGTCCGGAAACCCGAGAACAAATCAAATTAGCAAAATACAATAATCGCTTTGAGTTATAGCGTTTTAAAGCTGATTCGGACGCTCGAATTTAGACGTCGTAAAAAATTCGACAATTCATTTTATGAGCGCGCATGAACAGATGACTTTATTACACTTCACCACATTTTATAGAGAAAACGGTTATTTAACCATTCTCCACCCTCCACATCCTCGTTCCTTGGGTCTCTCTTCATCTCGTTCTCTCTCGCTACAGGCGACGCAAAGAAGAGGGACCCTGGAGGGGGAGGTGACGATGTTGGTGAAGATGGTGGTACTGGTGTCGATGATAATGGTGAAATAATGGTGGTGATGGTGGCGATGGTGGTGATGATAGTGGTGATGGTGAGATGGTCATGGTGGTGATGATGATGATTATGCATGATGGTGATGATGATGGTGGTAGAAGTGGTGGCAATGGGGAGCTTAAGCAACCAAGACGGCAACGCCAAGGAAAACGTCATTGGAAAAAAGGATTCGCGCTGTTTTAAACTACTTTGCAGTTCCAATTTGTTTAGTATATCTAATGTGACCGGATTGTCCAGGAGCTGAATTTGAAGGGAGGCTTTCCAGTTCAAATGGAGAAAGAAAAATTAACCGTTGTGTGTTCGCGTTCTCCACAAAACCTATAATTTGAATATTTAATGTTGTTGTTTTGCAGGGAACGGCAAAGAAATGTACCAAAACTCATGTAAAACGCACGTGCAGAGGCATTGTTTTCGCTCATTAAGCCTATTGTTTTGTGCCGTTCTTGCTGCCGTCGCCGTCGTGGTTGCTTAAGCTCCCTAATGGTAGCGATGGTGGTGGTAATGCCAGTGGTGATAATGGTGAGATAATGGTAGTTGTGGTGGTGGTAGGGGAGATCGTGCATTATGGGGATGATTTATAGTCCGAAGGTATGGCAAAAGAGCTAAAAAAACCGTACCTAATCCCGTAGGTTCAACACTCGGTGGAGCTATCAATACTGATGATTGCAGCTCAATTTATAATCTAAGCCAAATATTACAACCACAATATAAAACTCAAAACAAATATCACTCAAGGAGGAAAAAAGTTAAGCTCCAGCAATCACCTTAATCCGAACTTAAGTATGACGTCAAGTCATACTTGCGATATAAGCATATCATATTTTGGATTATCCCAGAAGCATGATCGGTTTGTTCGGCACTCACAAGTCGAGGCTACATAAAAAATAAAACTAGCCCAACGCTATTTGACGTTTGATTATTTTCCAATATCCATGTAAATAAAATTCTGAAAGAGTATTCTCTAGTAGAAGTAATCTAGTAACTAACATATACGTCTGTTGCAAATTCTGTTACATACTGCATGTTCTTCCTGAAAAATCCTTCATCAGTTTTAAGTACATGGACTCATCTCATTAAACACTTCAAGAATCAAGGCCGTTTGTTTTTTAAACGAAGGTGGATTTGAAAATATCGCTCGCTTGAAATTCATAAACATGTTTTATAAGTAAAAAAAAGGGCAATCAACTCCTCATTTAGCAAGATGATAACTCAAAAGTCGAAAGGTTTGCTAAGTTTGTTTCTTTTTGTCTAAAGAATCAAAGAAAAAAATGGAAGTTAAAGTATAATCCAGTAGCTAACATAATTATACGTCTGTTGCAAATTCTGTGACATACTGCATGTTCTTCCCGAAAAATCCTTCATCAGTTTCAAGTACACGGACTCATCTCATTAAACACTTCAAAAATCAAGGCCAAGGTTTGTTTTGTTTTTTTAAACGAAGGAGGATTTGAAAATATCGCTCGCTTGAAGTTCATAAACATGTTTCGCTTGTAGGATTTGTCTTTTATAAGTAAAAAAAAAATGCGATCAACCTCTCATTTAGCAAGATGATAACTCAAAAGTCAAAAGGTTTGCTAAGTTTGTTTCTTTTTGTCCAAAGAATCAAGGAAAAAAATTTAAAAAATTAAAATTTTTTTGTAGAGTGACATGTTTTTTATACAACCTTACATGGCTGCTGTTTGCAAAGGAAATGAAAACGTTTATCTCTAAAACAACGGATGAACAACCACGGTGCAATTTTACTGGTTAAAAAAGGATTATTGTGATAGCAAAATCTACTTGTTAATGAAATGTTAATTTCGTAACCAGAACTCAGCTGAAAAAGAAGCAAAAACGTTTTTTTTTTTAATTTAAGTAGTTCGTTCAATTGGCCCGGCGAGTTAATACTCGTCAAAAATAAAAAAAGAGAAGACATCCGTTGCGTAATCTCATTTATTTCATTTTATCTAATTTTACTTTGTTTTTGTTGCCGTCATGTTAAACTTCAATTTGCAAAATGTAATTAAAAACAAAGAAAGCGCGGCACAAAAACTTTCTTTTGAAAGGTCATACCGGGTCTCATCCGTTAATCAAAGTTTCATTTGTTTATAATTAACGTCTAGCTGGATAGAATTGCCCAAATTCGCGTGACCAATACTTAAACGTATCACTTCGCATGTCGCTGCAATAAGGACTATACTCTTGAAACACTTGTATAATAAAGGAAAATAACCAAAACATTTTTTTTACCTACCAAAACATCGCCCCCTCATCCATTTCGTTTGACTGTGAACGTTGTCATCGTTGACAAGCTTGATTATGTTTCGTAACTAAAGTCAGAGAAAGTAGCAAACCGTTGATTCACCAAGCAGGTTGTCAAAATTGTTTTGAACTGGCGTGTTTTAGTATGAGCTAACTACAATACTCTCTAATTTCACTAGACGCCGCGGCTATATGGAATGGGCTCAGATGGATTAAGAACTTTGGACGATATTTTTAAGGCACCAATTTAGAAAGGAAAACTATTATTATTTATTTGTTACAAATTCCGGCTCTTATTTATTCACAGAATTTGTCCCAAAATGTGTTAAAGCTTTTAAATGCGCTTCCCCACGGCGATTTTAGTCAGCGTTCTGTTAGCAATAAAGCGTAGACTCATAATAGTGCGTGATGCGACTTTATGATGAGCAGAAAGACTGACCAAACCGAATGAAAGTGTCTTTTGTCGTGAATCATACACAGCATTTTTCCCGTCTGTTGAGTGCGGGAGACATACTGTGAAGAAAATCATAAACATCTCAAGAGAACAAATCAAAACAGCTCGATTGCACCTGGAATTCCAATAACTTAAAAGCGTAAGTGATACAGTTGAGGCGCATTTTATGGCATTTGGCCTTTTAATAATTATAGTTGTCAAGATTCAATCTCTTATCAGACAATTGGTAACTTTGAGGCATACGTTAGTCATAGAAAGCCATTTCCTTGGTTTAATCTATCCCTGTTTAGTTCCTGTTAAAGAGATTGTTTCGCGTGGAAATTGCCTGCTCGCAGAAACAACTGGCGCTTCTCCCTCGGAAGATGTAATCAACCACAACGGCATTCCAAGCTTTCTTCGCCTGTAAGGATATACCGAGGAAACGATCAACGCTTATACTTTTGCACCCACTACGTACGTGATCTCACCGCAATTGGAACGTCTATAATCACTCGACAAAAACGTTTGATGAAAAAGTGAGTTTCCTAAACATAAATGGAAAGCAACGCTAGCTCGGTGCATCCGGGCTTCAGGGAATCCCTGTCCTTCAAGGTTTTCAAAATCACCTTATATTCCTTGATACTCCTGTTGTGTCTCATTGGAAACTCCATGGTTGTGTTTATCGTATGCAGAACAAAACGAATGCGGATGTCATCAAACCTGCTTGTTCTTAACCTCGCGATTTGCGACCTCATCACACCAATCACGAGCATTCCGTTTGATTTCGCGTTGGAAGAAAACGACTACGTATGGCCATTTGGACGCGTTCTTTGCAAGACGCTTTGGCCTCTTGCGACGTTATCCGCTACGGCTGCATCGCTTACTTTGGCAATGATTTCTTTTGATCGCTACAGAGTCATTATGCACCCATTTAAGCAGCGTCTAACTTCGAGACAGATAAAATATTCCATCGCTTTCACGCATATGATGGGCCTCTTATTTGTCATTCCTTACGCCTATCACTTAGACTTGGTACCATCGAGCCATGAATGCGTGGAGGCATGGCCAGCCTTTTCTTACAGACAAGCTTACACCTTGTTTCTCTTTATCGTTCAATATGGAATCCCATTAGCTTTTATGACCATCGTGTACAGCATAACCTTACTCAACTTGCATGGAAGTTCCAACAAGTTTGAAAGCACCGCCCGTGAAAGACGGAGTAGTAGTGATACAAGCCGCCCGTGCAAAATCAGCCTACAAGTCGATGCTATTGCTGCCAATGGCGACATAAACGGTAGTCGTTTGGACATAACTCGTGATTACCGCAAATCAAGCCGGGAAACTATTGGACAGAGGCACGATGTCCTTGGCAGAGATCAAAATATTCGAGCTACAAAAATGTTTGTTACCGTGGTCATTGTATTTGCTACATGCAGGCTTCCCAACGAGATCTTCTGGTTGTGGTCGGATTTTGGTGACGGACATCAAAGTGAAAACTCGAATATTGCCGGCATAATTTGCCGAATGTTCACGTATACGAACAGTATTTTTAATCCTGTGATTTACTGGAGATTCAGTAAGGATTTCAAGAAGGGATTTAAGGCAATTTTTTTAAGCTTATGTGAAAGAAAAAGGCTTAGAATTTGGGATGATGATTTGGATCAAGACAGACATTATCATAAGATCAGCACCTTGAGTGAGTCTCTCTCCTTTGTGTGGAGAAAAATTAGCCGATCGAGAAGTGAGAGTTCTTACAACCCTGAACTTAGGGAAAACCAAGGCCATTCGAGAAAAGAGTCTGCCAATGGTAGGCTTTCTGACGGCAACGTGACGTTTTGTTTCAAAGAAAACGTTCTAAACAAATATGGAGATGCATCGGACATTTCAAGAAAGAGAAGCTCATTAAAAACAACCCAGTCTGGAATTTTGCCTAATCAGAATTTATTACTTTTACCATCACAATCGAAACTCTCCAAACTAAGCGAAGAGTCCATATACGACGCTAGCGAAGAGGTTCTCAAAGTGAAATTCAGACGATGTGGCACCGTGCTACCGCCGGGAAAATACGCTCCAGAAGCCGTGTGCCAAACGATCATCAAAATAACAAGGCCATTGTCTGAGATAGATCCGTCGATTTCCGAAGGAGAAGACTGCGCGAATGCGATCAGATCAACTATAGCTGAAGTGGGCACGGAAAATTCTCAGCCGATAACTGAAGAAGCAGTTTTATCCGCAGACACATTTAGTGACAGCAAAGAAAGAACTGAAAATACCAACAAGGTATGCAAAACTCAATCGGCAGATAAAGAAGAACGCTGTAATGATAAATCCGAGATTTCGACTTCAGTAGAAAATGGAAATTCTCAGCCGACTTCAGGAAGCTTACTCTCTTCTGTAAAATGCAATAACACTTTTGATGACACGAAAGTAAGCATAAAAAACATCAAGAATAATTTGGAGGCGTGTGAGACCAAACTGGCAGCGCCACATAAAGAAAACAAACATATGTTTCTTGGACAGTTGAACTCAAATTTAAATTTAAATGGAATCAAAGAGACCAACTGCTAATCTTCCTTCCATCTTTCCTTTGTATTATTATAAACGTTTACCATCTTTCGAAGTGCGTGCATTTTTAAAGACTCAATCTCTATTTACGCGGAAACGTGGTAGAAATAAAATAATAATTTTAATGGGATGTTTTATACCTTTTTTTCTCAGCAGTTTGTCGCCAAGCCTGTATTGAAAATTTGAACCGAGTCAAGTGACCGGATCAGTTCGTTTCGAGTCCTAAATCCTCAAATGGGTTACGCCTTCCATAATACATACGCACATTTAAAAAAACACATTTTACTTCCACAACATCACGGATATACATGACCTTTTTAAGCTATATTCGATTCTATCATCATATCCGATACAATCGATACCCTGGTTTCTTGCCGATACACTGCTGAGGTCGAAGAAACAGAACTTTGTGCGTTTGTGGCGAGACAACTGCGGGAGATCATTCAATTCAAGTGGTATATGTTTTCTCAGGCTATTTGAATAGTTGAAATCTAAAAATAAAACAACTCGAAATGAAGTTGAAACGACAGGAAATAAATAAACCAAGTTGTATTTACTGTCAGTAGCATAAACAATTGTCCTAACCCTCGGGTAAGTGTTATGACTTGCAGCTGTTTTCTCGCGAATCCGCGTTATGTATATGCCAGAGGATGGTTGGCGCCAAGGCAATCGATCTGTTTTCTATTTAGGAAAGATAGGTAAATGACACTGAATTAAAAAAGAACGGAAGAAAAAATGAAAGAAAGAAACCAGGAAAACAAGCAAAATAGTAAAGCGGCAAGCGTAAACTTTTCACGAAACAAACATTACGTATAGTTACGTGATGGTATTTGATATATTTAGTAAAAGTGTACAGCTTTAAAAAGCCTATTTAGTGTCGATTCTATTATTGCACGTAAATAAAGGATTATTCTTTCATCAAAGTGATTATTTCGCCATATTGTGCGGATTAATCTACGAGATATCAACGTGCCTTGAATATCCAAAAATCCATTGAATTAACACGTTCAATCATGAAGGCGCCGTATTGAAACCTTGTGAGAAATACAGTGGTTGTACTACAGTATAATGTCAAATATTCTCCACTAAATTAATAAGTGAAAAGCCACAATATCTCTTACTGAAAGAGCATAATTTCGAATGGACACCAAACAAGTTATCCGAACCACAGCTGAATTCACAGTTCTTGTAGAATTAACCCCCCCTTGTCGTGATTTGTATATTCATGCGAAGGCGAAGTCGTTTTCTTTACAAAGGATCAGTCTACATTTTTTTAAAGCTCAGATCAATAACCACGCACAAGCCGTGTCCTAGACAGGGTCCTAAATAGAGGATGTTGTCCTACACAGGGTAGGTATTTTCGTTTTTTTTTTTTTTGTCCTAAACAGGGTCAGGCTCTCAGACCCACAGCGGCACCCCTATACCCAGATATTGGTCAAGTACCCCCCCCCCCCCCCCCGGGGGGAATTAACCCTTGCTAACAAACAAATTGTTTTGAAAGGCTCTCGTAGACTTGCACTTTTCAGGCTTAATTTGAGTAATTATGAGTTTTAAGAACTTTATCAGTAAAATCAAGTTAAGCCTCCACTTGCATGCGATCAAAGTAAGCGGATTGGACTTTTTGCGCGTCAAAACCAAACCCTGAAAGGCGAAACAAATAACAAAAGTTGACCTACAACATGGGACACTTTGCAGAATACCACGTAATGCGGGCAAACCCTTTTGAAAAGAAAATTGAAGTTATGGTTTCATTTCTTGCCCCCTTTCATTCTGATGGCTTGGTTGTATGCCGGGGTTGTATGCATAACCGTTGTATTGGAGGTGTGGAGGGGTAGGGGTGGAGAGGGGATGGGGGAGGGGGTGGAGGAGGGGGTTAGTGGGTGGGGGAGGCGGTAGGGGGTGGGGTTAGGGAGTGGCAGGTGAGGACAAAGACAATTTGTTGGGAAACGGTGAGATGTCCCAACACTTTCGACCAAGATTGTAGTTCTCGTTCTGTTAACCAGGGCTTACTGATGTCTGCCAATCGGATTCAGTAATGCAGACCCTTTTTACGCTTTTACACGTACGTTTACGTCATTTTGAACCACTACTAATGCTAATAAGTGGCAAGGGAAAATGTTATCATTTCAACTGACATTAGTTAACAGAACATTTGTTTCTAGACTCGAAAAAAAAAACATGTTAAAATCGCATTGTACCCGGCAATATAGCGAAAGGGAAATAGTTTCCATTTCAATTGACACAAGTAAACAGAAAATTTGTTTCAAGAGCTGAAATGAAAACATAGATTAAAATCACATTAACCCTTCAATTACCAGAGTCAATAATGGAGACATGTAATATAGTTTTAATTTTTGAGTCTGTGGCCGAAATCCTATGGTGTGACCATTCAAATGAAACCTCTTCGGCAGTACTTTTGCATGGTACCATTTGTTATAACTTTTGAGTCTATTGATGAAATCCTATGGTGTGACCATTCAAATGAAACCTCTTCAGCAGTACTTTTGCATGGTACCATTTGTTATAACTTTTGAGTCTGTTGATGAAATCCTATGGTGTGACCATTCAAATAAAACCTCTTCAGCAGTACTTTTGCATAGTACCATTTGTTCTAACCTTTGAGTCTGTGGACGAAATCCCATGGTGTGACCATTCAAATGAAACCTCTTCAGCAGTACTTTTGCATGGTACCATTTGTTCTAACTTTTGAGTCTGTGGATGAAATCCTATGGTGTGACCATTCAAATGAAACCTCTTCAGCAGTACTTTTGCATGGTATTATTTGTTCTAACTTTTGAGTCTGTGGACGAAATCCTATGGTGTGACCATTCAAATTAAACCTCTTCAGCAGTACTTTTCCATGGTACCTTTTGTATTTTCATAATTTTACAAAATGAAATTTTGGATTTTTCTTGGCATTCTTGGGAGTTATAAAAGGGTTAACCGCGATATATATCGCTCCCATGAGTGCCAAATATTAAAATTCAAGAAAAATCCAAAATTTCATTTTGTAAAATTATGAAAATACAAATGGTATCACGGAAAAGTACTGCTGAAGAGGTTTAAGTAATGCTCCACATAAGAACTATAGTAAACGTCATTGTTCTACAATATTTAAAGTGGAATGCCACCTTTTTAATGTTAGCTGAGTTTATTTCTAGGTGAAACATTTCATAATCTAAGAAATTGATCTCATAACCGAAATTCTTAACAGTAACCGATATTTAACACCAAAGTGATAACTAGAATATTTATCTTTCATCTTTAAGGACGGAATGCTCGGTTGAATTGGTAATCTGTAAATGGGATACACCCGGGGGGGTACTCCCTATAATGGGCTATACGGGGATGCTCCGCCCGAAAGGGGTACCTTTTTGAGGCTGGAGGTATATGAAAGGGTCGTGATTTCACGAGTTGCAGTATGTGAAAGGGTAGGGATTTCACGAAGAATAGGAAATGGTAGCGAAAACACGAGTTGAAGCATAAAAAAGGTAGGGAAAACTGCCATTTAAGTATTATAAAAAGGGCCTTTTGAAATGTATCAAACAGACGCACGTAAAGGCTGTATGAAAGGGGTACCATTTTCAATGAAAGGTATATGAAAGGGGTACCTTTTCTGTCAAAAACGGTATATGAAAGGGTAAGGGTTTGGACCTCGGGGCGGAGCATTCCCGTACAAAACTTTGTTGAGTACCCCCCCCCCCCCCCCCCCCCCCCGGCGGGGGATACACTTTTCCCCTGCCGGAAGTACAAGGAACACTGACTCCCAAGTGAGAACACGAAGAGGTAGATATCATCTAAATTCTCGAGGAAAGACCAAACCATAATTATCCAAGACAAAAGAGAAAAACTTGAACAAATTTTGAAGTTGTAATCCACCTTCATCCTGGTCATTCGTAATCAAAGGCACGTATTTATAGCTTCAGTGCATTAATACAGTCGAACCCTGCTTAAATACGGACACCCGTTAATACGGGCACACAGTTTTTCCCGTCCCGATTAAAACAATCTCATGCAAAGATAACCTCCTATAAAATACGGACAGTTTGGTAGTGATTCTAAGCGATAAAAATGCCTCAAATGCGCCAAGCCAGTCAGCTACACACTATCAGTTTGATTGAAAGAAAGTTACAAACGTTTTTCTAATCACAATGTTTTAGTGTCTTAGTGAGGTAACATGCGGTAATTTGCTATAAAACAATAATAAAAACAGCTAAATTATGTCATCCATGTCAACCCGCTTACTACGGTTACCCCGTTAATACGGGCAGTGCCGTTCGTGGTCCCTTCTATGTTCGTATCAACGGAGTTCGAATGTATAGTAATTTTAAACAAACCTGGGGCCATTTATTTTGGGTTTCATTTTGGCTATTCAAATACCTTAAAGAGGCATTGTCACGCAGATTTTGCTGAGTTTTGGACAAAATACACCAAATAGTTGACAAAGTACCTTTGCTCAAACATAAAATTGGTCTTAGAACACCAAGAAGAAAATATCAAGTGATTTCTTCAAGGAAGAATAAACCATAATAAGTTTTTCTGCGATTTTTCCACGACACTTGGGAGGAAATTGAAAAAATTGAACCATTTCCATCCTGGCCATCCGCAGCCAAAGATAACGAATACTAGTTTCTGTGCACTGGTAGAGTATTTGTTAACAAAACTATACCATTATTTGTAGGTTTCCATTGAAACAAATATGTTTTTGGCTTTTCAAAGTGATACTGATAATAGGTGACGTAGCCCCTTTAACCTCACCTTCAGTGCTTTTGCGCGGCCGAGAAATTAAAGCTGAAGGCGTGGTGTCGCAAACGGCGCCAACTTGGGTCTCGTCAGCACGGTGTAGCAGCAAAAAGATAGCCGAAAAACTAGCGCGAACGCCAATTCTCTACCAAATCGTACGTGGTGATGAGCTCGAATTCAAATGTTTGACCCACGTCACGGCGGCGCGTGACCATGAGTAAATAGGCAAAGAACAGGGTTCTATCATGTCGTTGTCGCGTTAATAAATGCACGGTGTACACCGTGCTGACGGTGTTCCAAAAATCATTTTTCTTTCATCTATCCCGTCTTTAAACCTGTAAAAATTTCCTTCAAATTCAGGTAAAACCCCGCCTTAACAAAAACAGTATTTCAATGACAATATAGATACGACTACATATTGCAATTACTTGTTCAGTATTTCGTGCTGGAATTGCGACTTAAGCTATCTTTAAACTTTCCGAGTTAAGTTACATTCCTAAGGTCGGACGGCAGCATATTCTATACTCCAGCCCCCTTAATCCTAAAAGATCCTTGACACGCTGTTACGTTGGACACGCTAGGTTTGAATAGACACACCATTTTATAATATGGATTATGGATGTCAATAGACACGCTTAGAATCTGCGCACCCATATTTCCTACAGAGATAATGGTTGCAGATTAGGATTAACCCTTTGTCTCGATCATAGTTCCAAAAACTGTAAAGAAACACATTCCAAACTGCAAATCATGCTTGGTCCAAGAACACCACATTGACTTCGAAAATGCATCAATTATTGACAAATGTAATTTCTGACGATGGGGGGGGGGGGGGGGGGGGGGGGGGGGGGGGGGGGGGGGTGGTCCCGACAATGTAGGATAGGTGTGTGCCGCCAAGGTTCTCAAATCCTGACCCTATTTAAAGGTAGAAATCGAGATTTGATACCCTTTTTAAGGCCCAGTTTTAACAGACCATATCTTTTTCGTTTCGCGCGTTGGGGTGGATACTGCAATTTAGTGACCCTATCTAAGGAATATCTAAGGACCACAATACCAAAAAGGATACCCTATTTAAGGACTGAGCAGCTAGAAAACCCTACCTATCGGGCGGCACATACCTATATAGTGTATATAAGGGAGTAACCCCCCCCCCCCCCCCCCCCCCCCCTCCCCCCGAGGTCTAGTGCCACTGCAGTCTTATAGGGAGGTTAACGTTTCCACAATTTTTGGCTACTTCTAAAGGGTGGTTTTTAGTGGTTTTTCGTATCTGGCGTGGCACAATTTTCTGTAAGGGAAATGTAATTTACAAAGGTCAGGAGAATGTAAAGAATATGTTAGTAGGATACATCCATCCTCAATAAACTCATATAGTCACATTGAATGTCTCGTCTTAGTGGAGTCAGAATAAGCAATTATCGCGATCTTTAGACTCTGGAGTCCTGGCACGCCGCAAAAACCGGTTGACGCTGACAAAAACTCGTTCCCGCTTCCCAATCAATATTGCATTCTTTTAAATAAACATTGACTTTCACACGTTTAAATTTTTTAGTTTTTACATTTTTTACATTCTCCCAGTTTCATTTTTTTTACCTTTTTGATTATGTATGCACATTCGCTTTCTTCACTTTTTCCATCCGTTGACGACAACAGGACAGTTGTCGAAAGCTTATAGTTTTTTTTTAAATTTTTAACCAGAGCCGCGACGGAACGGTTTTTCACTTTTTAATTAACTAGGCGCGGTAACACGGCGCACTTTTACCGTGGTAAATGACCCTTTCACCACGGGAAACTGCAATTAGTGAGTGTGACCGACATTTCTCGAGGTAAATTTCCCGTGGTAAATATCCATGGATACATCAAAAAGATGACACGACATTTAACCACAGGGAGCATGCAGAGGAGCCAAATTTGATCTTTACGCGTTCGATCTACGAGTCTGTTTTTCGCCCCAGCGGAATCCCAAGCGTAATCGGAGCTTTCCGTTGAGTAACAGCAGACCGCTGACTGTGGGCGCCACTCCGTGCCTCGCTCCGAAAGCTTCGCTTTCCGGAAAGCGCCGATTACGCTTGGGTTCCCGCTGGGGCAAAATCTAGAAAACAACAGATCGAATAACGCAAGACACAGCGCGCGTATAAAGCTCAAAGATCGAACGCGTATTAGGTCAAATTTGGCTCCTCTGCTCCCTGTGATTTAACGCGGTAAGTTGCAATGGTTTTTTGATGCCCAAGGCACAAGAGCCAGTCATGATGCACCGTTTGACATCAACAGGTAACCGCAAAGAAAAAGTGATTCACTGAATTGTGTGTCGTTTTTTTACCTTGGCAAATCACATATCGCGTGTAACCGCTGGTTAACACGGTATACTAAACCCAAGTGTGATGCACCGCGGGATGACGTACCATGGGAAATGCCATTTACTGTGGTGGGTGTAACCGCACCTAATATGAATCCTGGTTACGGATCTTCAATTTTCTTATTCCAAACTCTGTTTTGGTCAAACATTGGAAAAGTAACAGCACCACAACAACGTACTGTTCTGTTGGGTTAATTAGTATGATGAAACTGTTTGGATTTCATTAAACCTTTCACACCCAGAGTCGTCAATTATGGAGACTTCTAATGTAGTTCTAGCTTTTGAGTCTAAAATCCTATGGTGTTACCATTCAAATGAAACCTCTTTGGCAGTACTTTTGCATGGAACCATTTGTTTGTCAATATTTTACAAAAATGAAATTTGGGATTTTTCTTGAATTTTGATTTTTGGCACTGTAAGGAGTTAAAGGGTTGAGCGACTCAAAAAATAAAAATTTTCTCCCAACTGGCCGTCAATATAATGCGGTATTGACGCCTCAAAATCGAAATTAGTTTATAATAGGGACTTTGGCATTTATGGGGTCATCGGATTAGTGTGCTACTCGCCTAAGGGCTCGCAGCAATAAATGTAGCTGTAGATGTAGACATGTACTGAGGCGTATGATTTCAGAATCGGGGAAGTAACCGAAATGAAATCACGACAAATATACTATTTATATGTCGGAAAAATCTGAGACCTTTCGGAGTACACAGCATGGCAGAATTTAAGAATTTTTCCCGGTCCCACGCCGATAGCATGAATTTGTTTGATGTCGGCCCGACGTTTTTGCCTGCGCGACATATCTCACGGCGCTTTCAAAAGCCCCAGATCGGAAATTGCTTTGCGACCGCGCATTATTAACTGGGACGGAATCGACCCTATTAACTTTTATATCTCGCGACATAGCCCCTTTAAACAGTGGCTGAAACTGAGGTCAAGACGAGGTGCCACGGGATAAGGAGACGCACTATAATCAATGATTACAACTAGTTGGAGTTTTAGTATAGCGAGTGTTCCTAGACACAAGGCAATAAATTTGAAAATATTAGCCCAATTTTTCAAGTTGCAATACATTTCCATTCTAGCCATCAACAGCCCGAGACACTTATTTTTGATTTGAAGATAACTTTCAACATACTTAACTGGACCGGACCGACCGACCATTCAGGGGCGTAGCTACCTGTACGCACGTGTGTACCTGAAAAAGTCGAGAAAAAAGAAAGATTTGGGACTTGAGGGTGGGGGAAGGAGGTAGGGGAGGGTTTGAAAATTGATTGTGCGTACCTCTGAAAAAGTTCTGGCTATGCCCCTGCCAATAGTTTTAGGTTTACACTGATATATTTACCACCACACTCAATGATAATGTATTTCAATATTTAACTGCTTCCTAGTGAACTAAAATGAATTTACAAGTCTTAGAGCAGTTTTCAATTGAGTATGGTAAAAAAAAAAACTGACCAATCACAGCAGTCGTAAACAATCCAATGAACCAATCACAGCTCGAAGCAATTACATGTAGGCGGCGCCAAGCGCGGGAAAACGCGTGCGAGCAAGTCACGCGCGAGATTATTTAGCCAATCACAAAGCGTAGCCATGAAAAACCAAAGCAATTGTGTAATTACTTTTCACACTCAATCGAAAACTGCTCTAAACGAAAGAAATAACCATAGATTGAGATACATTATGGTACTATGATTACAATATAGCACGATCCTATAATTACAACACAATTCAATTTAATAAATACAAGTAGTTTATAAATGTCTTTTTGAGGCGGAACTCACTGCCCTGAACGCCATTTTTTGCCACTAATGGAAATATCTCGTTCACGTTTCAAGCACTCCAAAAACGCTATGCTATGTCATGAATCTATGTTATGAGGTGTTTTGTAAATGTTGGGGTGATTTGGGAGTATGTTTGGAAGAAAATCGTTTTTCTCAAAGTTGATTTGTTGAATTTAGTCAAATTAGAAATATTGAAGATTTAATGAAGTTTTAAAATTAGAATTTGTAGTTAATAGATGGACACCAAAATAGTCCACCATCAACCTGGGGCGCTCTTGCGTGGGTATCAGTTGTCTGTTGGTGTTCTTAGATCATTTTCTTTCTGTTATCCCCTTAAAATTCCATTCAAATTCCATTTAGGTTGAGTCCCGCCTTAACCCAATTTTGCCTGGGCTTTTAAGGCTATGACAATGAAACCAAGAAAGTACATAGTACGTCCAAAACTGTCTCCTTTGCGGTCCGCACAATGGAACAATGACGTCATATGACGTAGTTATTAGGTAATTAGTTATACGGCCGCCATCTTGGATCCGCCATCTTGGATCCGCCATCTTGGATTTCTGAAAATTTTCAAAACCTCTTAAAAACCGTCCAAATTGACTCAAAATTAATCAAAACCAATAAATAAACGCTAAATGACGTAAAAATGTAAAAGGTATACCAAGTTATGTTTTTGTTCATTCAAAGGTAAAAAACGGTATGCAAATTTAAAAAAAAAGGCTGTCAAA
Organism: Dendrophyllia cribrosa; assembly: GCA_024195265.1. Lineage (NCBI taxonomy): Eukaryota > Metazoa > Cnidaria > Anthozoa > Scleractinia > Dendrophylliidae > Dendrophyllia > Dendrophyllia cribrosa. Next base: position 9,090,312 of record JAJLRJ010000012.1, on the reverse strand, counting down.
ATCTTGTTGCCATGGAAACATCAAGTCACGTGATCAATAAAAATTCATATGAAATTGTTGCCAGATAAATTTTAAGAAAAAGTCACAAAGTTTGATGGCGTTTGAATGCATATTAAAGACGTTATGAATGTTGAAAGTTAGCGCGGGCACTTTGTGCCCTCTTCCCCCCCCCCCCCCCCCCCCCCCCCCCCACCCCAGGCAAAATAGGGTTAAAGTAACACTAGAAATCGTGACACAGCTCCTTTAAAGAAACAGAAACTCACCAACAGTTAATATATCCTGCTATACAAATTAATATCCCACAGTGTCAGACTAATTACTATAAAGAACAGGAAGATCGACACCCATCCGTAGCACAACTACACGTAGATCGCCCCTGTGCTATATTGGCCATATATTTTCACAGAAAATTTCAACGGATTACACCGACAAAGTCAACACTGAATAAAACCTTTGACCCAAACGATTCATTCTACCCTCTGGTGGCTTTCATGGCGCACATGGGTATGTGTAATCATCCATTCAATCAGCTGACTGACCGCGACATTTTCACGGGCAAATTTCCCGAAAGAGTTATCCACTCGCTTCCGATTGGTCTAAACAATGAAATTAAATGGGTTACGTCATAGCTTGCACATGCGCCAAACCGTAAAAGTATCCCACAGTATCAGACTAATTACTATAAAGAACAGGAAGATCGACACCCATCCGCAGCACAAATACGCGTAGATCGCCCCTGTGTTATATTGGCCATAAAAGTTGATAGAGGGTGGGCCATCAAATGAGAAGGAACGTCCAAAGCCTTTCGGATATTTGATAATTATATTTTTGTACTCATACTATAAGAAATATTTGGATATCTGTTAGGAAAGTCGGGTGATCTCCAGTGTCAGTGTATGCGCACATTGCATGGGACTTGACTGTTATTCACTTGAGTATTGGCACGCTTTCGAGCAAATTGAACCCATCCTTGTCTGCCTCAAGCATTACACGCAGAGGGATTACTGTCGCGAGTACAAGTTTGAGAGATTAATGACTCAGTGGGGTTATGGCATGGGGATTTCCATGTATGACATGAAATGTGTTCGAGACTGCTAAAATTTCAACCGGATCTTTTTTCATCCACGACATGCTTCTAGAAAAGACCATGGGAAAGACATCATGCCAGTGACAGTGACGTGATTTTTTTTTTCAAATAAAGACATACCATAACCAGGTTTTTTTAGCGATTATTATTTTAATATACGTAATGGCTATATGCCCAGAAGCCGGGCACGGTCTTCAATATACTAAATGCCGGGCAGTACCGGTTTTGTACTTGACGAATTCTCCGAGCATGTGTACACTAGAAATTCTCACAGAATTTTCACGGAAAGCCTCATTTAAACCTCTTAAGAGTATTCGATCTTTGTTTGGAAATGCCAAGCGATTCGAAAAATTACTGTGAATTCTCCGAGCCTGTGCACTACTATAAAATCGCTATATTCTCGACACTTAGAAAATCTGTGGCCAGACCGCCGGGCACAAAAAAAAGTGGGCCATTTTTTTCAAGTTGCTATTCATTTCTATCCTGGCCATCTGCAGCCCAAGACGTTTATTTTTACGGTAAAAATAAACGTCTTGGGCTGCAGATGGCCAGTATAGAAATGAATAGCAACTTGAAAAAAATGGCCCAAATTTTTTTAAAGTTCACCGCCTGGTGTCTGGAAAACTTGGTTGATCAGAATCTCTTCAAAAATTCACTTGATATCTTCCTTTTATTGATCTATAAGCATTTCGTGTATGACAAACCTACTTAGATTTAATTTGGGGCAGCTTTGACCCAAAAACTACAAAATAATCATGACACAGCTCCTTTAACGACTTCCCCTTTACATATAAAGACGACTACCACAATGTGATTTGTCTCTTTTCAGAGAATTCTGGGAGGAACCCCGGAAACCATATAACGGCTGAAAAATCACCTCCCTTGATCATGAGTACGATTAATATCTAAGAAATAACAATTTAGTCCAAACAGGCGTGGGAAGTCTGCAAATAGACAAAGCTACATTAAATAAACAGGAAATCGTACAAGAAAAGGTTAAACTAACTTTTTGATAGCTTTTATTGCTTAGCACACAATATTTACTGTTTCAAATTTCACTTCATAAAGCATGTAAAAAATAAAATAGAGAAGTCAAGTTTTAAAGTTGGTTGCATGATCTTTTCACGGCAGACCCAGCGAATAGTTTAAATGCGGTAACAGTCTGTTTTGAGGAAACAATTCTAGATGGGAAAACAGTTGTTCCGTGCGCGACACAATGGGACAACTTTAAGTGTTCAGGAAACTTCCCCGCCGTCGTTTGTCGTTTCGTTCCAGTGCTGTTTTTGGAGACTGAAACGTTCAGAACAGCCAAAATTTTATCTTATGAATTGACCGAATTTCTCAAACCGGGCTCTTTATCCATCGTCCAGGTACTTAAAAATAGTTATTTTTGTTACCAGTTGAATACATTTCTTTCGTGTATGAATTGACAGGAACATCTAACAAATCGTTTCGGTGAATTTGGAAGGCTTCAGTCGCCTTAAAAATCGTTTTTAATTGGACTAACGTTTTTGCCGTTGAAATATTTTAATAAAAAAACCGATTTTATCAAACTGTAGCTTCCACATATTTTTTTTTTTGAATGCACTTAAATGACATGATATAATAAAAGAAACTTTACAACACCATTCCAATTTTCCTAAAGTCCTCATTGAGTGTTCCTGAAGACTGAGACAACAGGGAGGTTTGCTGACGTCATTTTATGGTGCAAGGGCGTGCGTTCATCGCATGGATGCACGCTCTTGCCGTTGAATTAGATGGCGAGAATATCCTGGCTTTGTTATAAACCTTGTATATACAAACAAACTAGAGAGCGGGGTGTTGTTTCTAATGTAAATATTAATGTTATTATCATTAAGTCTTTCATGCATGCACTCCATAACTAAACCTTGAGTCGAGAAGGGTTGTTGTAACTCTTGAGACTGTGGATGAAATCTAAGTTTTGAGTCTGTAGATGAAATCCTAAAGTGTGACCATTCAAATAAAAGCAATTGAAGTCTATTGAGCAGTACTTTCCTGTGGTACTGTTTATTATGCTGTACAAAGTGGATCTAACTTTTGAGTCTGTGGACGAAATCCTTTAGTGCGCCATTCAAATTAAGCCTCTTTAGCAGTTCTATCCTTTGATATTGTTTTTTGTTCAGCGTTGCAGAAAATAAAATTTGGAATATATATATTTTTAATTTTGTCTACCCTTGGAAGAGAGAAGGTTTTAATAACTGCGCACTATTAACCCTGTGCAGGGCATGTCTATAGAGAAATCAAAAGAATGCACTTCTTTCTTATAAACACACACATAAATAAACGTTTCTAAACTACCGACGACAACAAACTCAGCCTAATAATACGACAGAATGAATATTGAATCAGTTTTTGAGTGCCCAGTGTTTAGAGAACAATGATAGCTAACACAAAAAGGGATTGAGGTAATGATACGTGGTCTGTTAAAACTCGCAGTTTGACTCTTACTTCCAACCGCGATCGACAATCCACTAGCCTGCAGAACAGGCGTTATTTTTTTAAGCGTTTCAGGCGAGCGCGGTAGGCGAGCGCGGTAGGCGAGCGCGAAGCGCGACGCGAGCGCGGAGCGCGAGGAGAGAAAAAAATAACGCCTGTCCGCACACCATTGTTTGTGCCCTTCCGCCCCCATACACACCCCCAAATCACCAACCAATCATAACGCAAAACGGCCTATTTTGGCCCCATATGGTGCGAGAGCCAAACCGACCACCGGCGAAGGTATAAAATGTCCTGATGGTTCTGCGCCGAACATACGCCAGCTACTCAAAAGAAAGCATTTGCAGAAGACTTGGAGATTCTGGTGTCCGAAACTGTGAAGCGTTCCAGTTCTGTGACAAGTTTTCGGCAACCCATTAGGGAAGACCGTAAAGGAGCCAAGATCTGTGAAATTTTATCCCAGCTTGGACTTCATGTCGAAGAGTCACACGCGTAAAATGGCAAGCACGCACGACCATGTTTACATGTAATCTTATGCTTTTTAATGCCATTTGCTCCTTCTATTTGTTTTGAACGAGTGTACATTTAGCTTGTTTTGGAGGATTTTGGTGCTGACCGATGGAACTTTTGTAAAAAATGCCGCGTGCATGCAATGGTCGGAAGGTCAAATCTGTCTATTGTGATTTACTGTAGTTTTTGTTCTCGATAAATTATGAGCATTCTTTTTTTCATTGCGGTTAGAGTGTTGCTTTCGGCATGTTAGTTATATATACGAAAGATTTTCACTTCTTCTCTAAAATGACAGGATCTGAAATGAGATGTCGCCCTTGCATGTCACTCTTCTATCTTGTCATGTTTTTGTCACGCTGGGCCCAGCTATTTTAGTTTTCGTTGGAATTGTCACGAAAATCGATCTGTAGATTCAAGCTTAGCAGAGAGAGATGTCGCTTTAAAAGTTAGCTTTTCATTTTGTAGAGAATTGAAGTTTACGTGAGGTTTGTGAATTGAAGTTTACGTGAGCTGTGATTTCATTATCGGTTCCGCTTCGCCGGTCTAGTGTCTGTTTTGTTTACGCCGTTATTATGTGTCATACCATTATGATCACATGATATCGAGCAGCCAATTGGATAGCCGCGTTCATATATGAACGCCGGAACAGCACGAACAATGGTGTGCGGACAGGCGTTATTTTTTTTCTCCCCTCGCGCTCCGAGCTCGCCTCGCGCTTCGCGTTCGCCTCGCGCTTCGCGTTCGCCTGCCGAGCTCGCCTGAAACGCTTAAAAAAAATAACGCCTGTTCTGCAGGCTACAATCCACAGCAAACACACAGAACTTCTTCCACTCAAATTATGACCATGATAGATTGGTGCGGTTTGACCCATGAGATAATGCAAGAGCCATTAGAAATCCAGTGATAGTACATTGAATCAATCTGCATTCTCTGATTTCAACAGGATCTCTCACAAATTGTTGAGTCAGCATTTTTAGTATAACATTACGATACGATAAAAGAGCACAGAAGCGCAGATGTTGTACAGGAGTCGCTGCGGTTAAACGCTTTGGTTAAATGAGCCATCATTAAAATGTTGCCTCCGGCATCAGTTAAATGCTCTTACACTTCCAACTGTTTTTAATCGTCTGGTACGAATCATTATTGCTAAACGATTCCAGTGTTGAACAGAACAACTCTCCTTGCCGTTCTTTTTTACATTGAGCCTTGGAGTTTCTTGATAGACAGAACAGAATCAAAGCTGCATTGTTTCACTCCGTCACCGAGTCTCCGCCTATAATTAACCCTTTCAATCCAAAAAGAGGCCAAGATCAAAGCAACAAATACACCAAATTCCATTTTAATTACCGAGAAACAAACGGCACCAAACAAACGTACTGCTCAATAGCTTTCATTTGAATGGTCAGACTTTAGGAATTCATCCACAGACTCAAAAGTTAGAGCCCCTTGTACAGCATAATAAACAGTACCACAGGAAAGTACTGCTCAGTAGATTTCATTTGAATGGTCACACTTTAGGATTTCATCCACAGACTCAAAAGTTAGAACCACTTTGTACAGTATAATAAACAGTAACACAGGAAACTACTGCTCAAGAGCTTTCATTTGAATATTTATCCTTTAAAAATTCGTCCGTGGACTTGAAAGTCAGAATCATCTTGTACAGCATAATAAACAGTACCACAGGAAAGTACTGCTCAGTAGCTTTCATTCGAATGATCACATTTTGGGATTTCATCTACGGACTAAAAAATTCAGAATCAGGTCTTGAACAGCATAATAAACAGTACCAATGCAGGAAAGTACTGGTCAAGAAGAGCTTTCACTTGAATAATCACACTTCAAGGCTTTATCTAAGGACTTAAAAGTTTAGAACTATACTGAACAAGCGAAGCTTTACTGAAACGACTCTGGGAATGAAACACTTTAAGATTCCGATACAGTTTGTAATCTATCCTCTTCTCCGTTCACTCCTGATGATTTATCACAGGCGTGAATGGAACACTCAAAAATTCTCTTAAATCCTTGGCGAAAATCTTTGCTGAAAACACCAAAAATGATCGGATTAACCACACAATTGGTGTACGTGAAGAGCCAGCACACGATGGAAATTTTAGTAAAATTTGGGCTGTTTATTCCGCCACCAAAGTCAGCCCACAGCCACACAACTTGATTTGGAAACATAAAAATCGCAAACACTACCACCACGACAATAAACATTTTCGTCGCTTTCGCGTTTGCGGTATTCCATATGTCGATTCGTGCGCTCATGTCACTAATCTTTCTCAATACAGAATAGGCTCTGGAGACTTTACGCGACGGTTTGAACTGGGTGTCTTCGCTTTGACTTCTAACGTGTTGCGTGGTGTTTTGGTTGATGGAATTATCGCGCATTCTTGCCGAGGTGTGGCAAAGCGCACGGAGAGCTAAACCGTACATCAGCGCCATGAAGGAAAGCGGCAATCCATACTGAACGAGGAACAGGAAAAACGTGTACGCTTGCCTGTAAGTAAACTCCGGCCAGTTTTCGTCGCAAGAGCCATCTTTGAGGTTTAAAACAAACGCGTATGGACTCACAGCTACCAGGGAGAACACATGGACAAGGCAAATAAGAACACCGATTTGTTTCATCGACAATCGCGTCTTGAACGGATGCATAATGAGTCGATAGCGATCCAAGGAGATTGCGGCAAGCGTGAACGATGAGGCACATGTGAAGTATGTCTGCGCAGGCCATAACAGTTTGCACATAACACCGCCGTAAAACCACTCATAGTTGTTTTCCTCGAGGACGAAATCGAACACAATACTTATCAGTGGTGTTAACAGGTCACAAATAGCCAAATTGAGGATTAGAAAGTTGGAAGGAGTATGCATCTTTCGGGTTGTGCTGATAATGTGTGCGACCATGCTGTTGCCGAAAGTGCTCGCACATAGGATGAGGAAATATAAAAATATCTTTGCGATCTTGAAGCTCGTTGTCTCTCCTTGGACTGCGTCTGGTAGTGGACTTGGAATACTTCCATTAGCGGATCCATTTCCCGTGTCGTTCCTCTCCATGTTGTAGCCAGAACTGAAGCGTGTCACAAGTCTCTCTGATGTTTGTGTATACACTGAACTCAGAGATCGCCTGGTGCGCAAAAATATCAACCAAAAGTTTATCTTCTATCTCTGGGCAGAGGTCGACTCCAAGTGATCGACGGTTGTGATCAAAAGCAAAAGAAAATTTATCTTTTAACCTTGTGGTCCTACTGATCTAATCTTTCTAAAATCTCCTTGAAAGCGATTGACAGTATCAATATTCATTCATGCATGCATGAGCTTTTTAATTATAAGTGCCCATCGCGTGATTGCAATTGTATAAATAACTATGTTATTTATAATGCATTTACAAAAGCACAGTTGGAAATCCATTTAACTATCAGGAAACTATTCAAACTTTGGCTTCCTCTTTAATTTATAGGTCTAGATGCCGAAAAAAATGGCTTTTTGTTTGATTATGAAAGTTTTGTTTTGTTTTCCTTCAACTGTCACGAGCTTTAAAGACTATTATTAAACCTCTTGAAGTGGACTGATCGACAAACTGAGCACTCTTAATGCCCGTCTTTAATTAAAACCCAAGAACACTAAACTGTTTAGAGTGGAAGAGCTTAAAGAAGTTAAATCATTATTATAATTAGTGTAACTAGAAAAATGCACATATTTAACTATTATAGCGCGAAAGCGCGCGTGATGTCGCCTAATTCTTTATAGCCGACGAGGCCGAGTCGACTAAAATTAGGCGATATCACGCGAGCTTGAGCGCTATAATAGTTTTATAATTCAACACATTGATAACAAAGCACAGTTTGAAGAAAAAATATCGAGGCCGGTCCGTCATTTTTGCATTCTCTTGTCAAAATGCGAAATTTACATCCATCGTTGGATATACGTCATGTAGACATAGCGTATATCGATAACTTTTTGACCATATTTGGGCAGTGTATCAATGTGTTGAATTATATTATAATTCAACACATTGATACACTGCCCAAATATGGTCAAAAAGTTATTGATATAAGCTATGTCTACATGACGTATATCCAACGATGGCGGTAAATTTCGCATTTTGAAGGAAAATGAAAATGACTGCTGCCTGCACTTTCGTGTTTTTGGGAGAAAAATGCGTGAACTATTAGATAAAAAAGGGAAAGGAACGATAAAAAGAAAAGAAAAGAAAAGAGAAAAATTATCGATCACATGATTGGACAAAAAAGCCGCGAAATTTTCGCGTTGTCGCGGTCGCAGTGCAGTGTTTCTTGGCGAAGCTAAATGAAAGCTGGTTCAAAGTCAACCGCTCGACAAGAAGTGAATGAAGGAGCACAATTTTTGAAAATGCCTTTAGTAATCACTTTTGGAATATGATTAGACTTGATAATTCCTTAGAAAAGTTTCTGATCTTTGTTTTAAGCGAATTGACGCCACTACGGCTGTATAGGAACTAAAACGAGCAAGTTTGTAAACAACAGCGATCGACTCAGCTCGTATTTTGATGTTTGAAAATTTAGTGTGCTGATGGAAAGGACTAAAAGCCACATCAACTACAGGTAACGATGTTTTAACCGTTTCTTGTATCCTTTAGCTGTGAATTTTTGTAAGACATACTGTCCATGCTGCAGTTCTTTCAGACTTTTCGCCGCTATGTTTAGATAGCCGTGTGTTTGTTCAATTTGTTTTGATTCTATCTGAATTGAACTTTTTAAGACACGAAACACTTGTTACTAAGAATTTCTATGCCATTTTACTGTGTTTTTATTTGTGTAATCACTACTCTGTCTCGTTCTTTTAGTAGACGAAAGCTCTTCGTAGAAACTCTCAAATTTATTTTAGCTCCGCAAACGTTTTGGCATTCGCTGCTTGTTGTGTAAGAAATGGCGCGAGGAAAAATATTGTTGTAAGCCTTTCACTTAAGGTGATTCCCTAGTTTTGCATTGCGCATCACTACTGCGCATAATAAATTGCGTCATTTGCGCGTGCACGAGCGCGCGCGCACTCCGAAGCAAGAGGGTTTCCTTTAAGGACGTTCGCGCTAATTGTTTATGCGCATCCTTACTGCGCACGCAATTCATGTCGCAACGCCATGCTTCGTCATGCACGAGCGCGCGCGCAAGAGAAGAAAATCTAAGCAGATAAAGGGCTGATAGCGGTTGCGTTAACTTTGCTTAGATTTAACTCGCTTGGATGGTCGGTGACCCCCAATTTTTTTTTCATAGATAATTTTCTTTGCCAATTCTCAACAGATTGTGAAAAAATGAACAAAAAATCAATGTAGGAAGTTTAAATTTTTTCCATTTTTCTACCCGCGCGCCATCGAATCCTGCCAACTTGCGGCTGTCAGAGTTTGCAAATGCTGTCGTTTAAAGATGAAATTTACTTCAAGAAACGTCACCAGTTGAATGAATTAGCTGAACAGACCTACTAGCATAAAATTTGGGAAAGAAAATTGCATTTTAGAGATTCATTTGCAATATTTTTAGACTAACAGACATTCGGATCACATCCCGTAAGGAAGATTAATTTTTCAAAATTAGGGTCGCCTTTCAGATAGCTTATCTCAGAAACGAAGTCGGTGACCCCCTCATTTTTTTGCATTTCTGACAAGAGTAACTCATAACCTAGCTGTAGCAAAAGTTTTATAAAAAAATCAATGTTAGAAGATTTTCGCGCGAACGTCTTTAAGGATTCAATTACAAAGAGGATTTCGCGCTGGTCGGGAACAATAGCTTGACAACTAGCACGGTGACCCCCAATTTTTAATGCAGAAATTTTTAAATGACACACAGTTGACTACAATATATCGCAATTTAAAGAAAAGTTAAAAATTCTGCTTTGAAATATTTGTATTTGAATGCTGTAAAGAACACGTCTTCAGGTAATGTTGGGTATGCGCGCACGCTGCGAATTCTTTAATTTCTTTCATAATCTTAATTCCTGGTCAACTAAAATAGTGTATAATGTAAGATCAAAGTCAATTTTGTTGAACTGCTCTATTATTTTAATCCAAGCAATGATTTTTTTTAGAAATTATAGTCCCCTTTCTGATTACTAGGGTTCAGCAATGAAACCTCGCGGGTCGTATAGTTACTATAATGGCCATCCATGTTGTGCAAAAACGAGCACGGTGACCCCTACTTTTTATTTCATTTTTGTGATGCTCATAACATAATTACCATCTGGACCAAGTTTTAGAAAATCGTAAAAATTCCTTCTTTTTCAATGGAATCACCTTAATAAAAGGTTGTATATCTCAATGAATTTTTTCTCGAAACTGTGTTTTGTTATCAATGTGTTGAATTATAAAACGGTTATAATGTTCAAGTTTGCACAATATTGACAAAGGCGCCACTTTCATTCATGAACTGTGTGATGTTGCAAGTTTCGCGCCGTAAAACATATGTAAGCTTTTTAAAAAATAAAAGGCTTGTCGGCGATATTTTTTCTTCAAACTGTGCTTTGTTATCAATGTGTTGAATTATAAAACTATTATAGCGCTCAAGCTTGCGTGATATCGCCTAATTTTAGCTGACTAGGCCTACGGCCTCGTCGGCTAAGTATTAGGCGATATCACGCGCGCTTTCGCGCTATAATAGTTAATTATATGTTCCTATCATGTTATCTTATGTTTATATTTCAGTTGTATTAGTCAATCATTAACCACTTATGTATTTTGTAAATTCAAATTTAAGGAGCCGTTATATTAATAGTATTTTCCTTCAGTATAGCCCTGGCCCTGAGGAAGGCTAATTTTGTTAGCCGAAATATTGGCCGCTAAATGAAACAGCCCCTTGCCGTAGAGCCAGCCTTACATTTAGTTTGTCTTATACACTTCAAGTGACGTCTGGCTAGAGCATCTCTACATAGAGATCCGGCAAAACCGAACCAGTGCATTTTACTTGCGCGTTGTGTGGACCACTGCATTCATTACTACGAGTACGTACGAGTAACATACGAGTACATACGAGTACATACGAGTACATACGAGTAACATACGAGTACATACGAGTAACATACGAGTACGTACGAGTAACATACGAGTACGTACGAGTAACATACGAGTACATACGAGTAACATACGAGTACATACGAGTAACATACGAGTACATACGAGTACATACGAGTAACATACGAGTACATACGAGTAACATACGAGTAACATACGAGTACATACGAGTAACATACGAGTACATACGAGTAACATACGAGTACATACGAGTAACATACGAGTACATACGAGTACATACGAGTAACATACGAGTACATACGAGTAACATACGAGTACATACGAGTAACATACGAGTAACATACGAGTACATACGAGTACATACGAGTACATACGTGTAACATACGAGTACATACGAGTAACATACGAGTACATACGAGTAACATACGAGTAACATACGAGTAACATACGAGTAACATACGCAGAGCTCTCAAGTTGATTTGCTGGGAAAGAGTGAGTTTTTCGACGGCGTAGCCGTCGATTGTGACGGCGCAGGCGTCACCTCCCTAGGGGGGTCTGGGGGCATGCCCCCCCAGAAAATGTTGAAAAATTTAAGTAGCTAAGACGCGTTTTCCTTTATTCTGAGCGGAAATGTGACCCTTTAAAAGTGACTATTTAGATCCCAGATTTTTCTTTTAATTGGACTAATATCAACTCTTTCCTAACATTCTGACATATCCAGAAGTAAAATAATAACAATTTCATGAATTTTACACTGTTGGAAAAAGTTCGAAGCGAGTACAATGGAAACAGGGACTAATTATATCAAGAAATATAGTTAATTTATGCAGGTACTTACTTAAAGCAGCAATTTTCTACCTCAGAATCAACTGTTTTAATCAGAAACCTTAAATGCGTGAGAAATATAAGTTTTAGCGTGAGAGCGTGAGGTTGGATTCGTTTGCGTGAGTCTCACGCTCAATGCGTGACACTTGAGAGCTCTGCATACGAGTAACATACGAGTACATACGAGTAACATACGAGTACATACGAGTAACATACGAGTAACATACGAGTAACATACGAGTACATACGAGTAACATACGAGTAACATACGAGTAACATACGAGTAACATACAAGTACATACGGGTAACATCCGGCAAAACCACCGAACCAGTGCATTTTATTTACGCGTTGTGTGGACCTCTGCATTCGATCGTTTCTATTATTTGTTCTTATCAAGTTGAACCGGTTGTGCCTAAATCATACCGTCCAGAAGGACGTCGGACACCTTATTGAGACTTATATAACGTAATGTCGACACTTAGAATTTTATTTTCAATAAATTTTTAAGTGTAAAAAAGAAAATCTAAAATCCCTACTCAGGATTGAACCTGTGACCTCAGCTAAGCTTACATAGCCTACCGTATCACTGTACCACCTAGCTTCTCGGGTTGTTTAGGCCTAAATTTAACTATATAAACTGCTAACCCCAACCTCAACTGAAAGCTAACCAGTTACTCCGTTATATAAGTCTCAATAAGGTGTCCGACGTCCTTCTGGACGGTATGATTTGGGCTTGACCAGTTGAACCCTTATCCCTTTCACTTACTGACTAACACAACGGGGGGTACAGTAGTGGGGTAACGGGAAAGGGGCACTTCAACATCAAAACATGAAAACAAATCTCAAATTTCATTTTGCAGATACCAGCACTTACATGCAGCCGATTTCACTGCAGTATAAAGACCCGGGTTTTCAGACATGATTTCGCCCATCATGTTCACGGCTCATGATCAAACAATCGTGAAGGAAGTTTACACATAAAGTTGAGTTCGTAAAATACCAATAAATAAATAAACTGAGTTCTCTTGGTAAGGGAAACAGCAGAGAAATCGGCTGTAAAAGTACTGGTCAATAGCTTTCATGTGAATGGTCACTGAGCTCTAGGATACCTTAAACGGACTCAGTTCAGCACTCAGTTCAGCTATCAGTTCTTGCAGTATCGACCTTCCCATTTCCCTTCCCAATCTGTATGCATCCGACCCGCAGAGGTAACAAGAAGAAAATCACTTATGGAAATGGTTACCCACACTGAAATTTTCCAAAGAGTTATTCTAACTCCAAAAGTGCAGCTAAAATTTCAGGTTCAAAATAACCCCTTTGTTTATACTTTGATTTTATCTCTATTTTTGGCTGACTAGATCTTCTCCAGATCCTCCTTTGCTTCTTATTTACTTGATAATTTTAACTCCATGATTTAACTCCGAATCCGGGGTTAAAATAACTCCAACCGCTAACAGAGTTAATTTAACTCTACTATACAGCAAGATAACCACTTTTGGGGATTAAAATAATTCTACTTTGGAGTCGATAAAACCACGAAAAAAATAACCCCAATGTAAGGAATTAATTTATCTCCATTTTAGAAGTAATTGTAACTCTTCGAAAAACACTGTACAAGATGAATTGTCTTCATATTTTAGAAACGGCTCCCAACTGGTATACGACAGACATGTATGTGGAATGGTAAGGACAATTTGCATGTCTTCTATCAAAAAAAAAAGAAAGAAAAGAACAAAATACCTTTTGAGGTCGAAAGTTGCGAAACTGCTGCAAATTTTTAATAGGCTTACGAAGCCCGACACCACTGCACTTGCATTAAGGTTACAGTGTACCTTCGGGGGTGTCTCCAGTATAACAGCTCTAGCGTCTTAAGATTACACTTAATATACCTAAACCCAGTTATCAAATTAAAGCTTATAGAGCTGGCTATCTAAATATGGAAACCATTTGGTAATAAAATGAATTGTCGAATTTTTTACGACGTCTAAATTCGAACGTCCGAATCAGCTTTAAAACGCTATAACTCAAAGCGATTATTGTATTTTGCTAATTTGATTTGTTCTCGGGTTTCCGGACACGAAGCGCTAAAAAACGTGTCGGCGATTTCCCATATTCAATGGCAGTGAAAAGTTACAGAATATCTTCGAAAAAGGGAGAAAAAAAGTTGGAGTGATCGCACGGAAATGGCTCTTGACGAAAAAGGTTTCGGAAATAAGAAATTCGCCGACACATTTTTGTTGATTATATGTTAGCCTAGCTTGTGTCCAAATTTGAGGAAAATCGAACAAATTCCCTTTGAGTTGTAGCTCATTAAAGTGTCTCCTACAAGCGAAAAATTAACTTTGAGAAAACAGCGCTTAGAAAAACATATCGCTTCATAAACAAACTCCGCCCACAAAAGTTATACCGTCATTTCTCCGTCAATTTTCACTACTTTTCGATATTTTTTTTTTGGATGAAAGTTCATTCTGTAAACTTTATTTTGATGCCAAAAACAAAATTCAATAAATTTTCGATCTGAAGGTACACTGTAACCTTAAAGGTACTTAGAGGTTATTTACTTCAATTTTCGATGAAGTACTGTGTTGATGGAACGAAAACTTTTGAAGTAACGTATCAAATATGGGGAAGAGTGTTCATCAGGCTATCCAAACACCGAGAAGTGGGTTGAAAAAATGAGGCGCAGCCAAGTTTTTTTAACACACTTCGAGGTTTTGATATAGCTTCTCAAACTGATCATTAAATGCAAAGACAACGAAGCCTGAATAAAATCGCTAAACCTCCTTCACGTTAGTGATTTCCTTTCTGTTCTCAGTCATGAATTATTAATGAGTTTTAGAAAAACTTTTCGATCACACGCTATGACTGAATAACTTAAGGGAAACATTTCTATTGGTTGGTTGCTCGAATCTATTGTGGTTGTCAGTGCATGGTCAAGAACGAAATGTCTCAGGGTTCGATCATAACCATTGCGCTTTATTAACTTTGGTGAAATGAAAGCTTTTGAGCTGTAATTCAGTGCACACTTCCCCCCCCCCCCCCCCCCCATTTTGTTTTAGACGCTTTCCTAGTTGGTTCTAACTTCTGTATCTCCCGTGAATGCGATGTGAATGGAAAGCATTTATTTGATACGTCTAGTGTAGCGTTGTTTGTCGATATTTTTCTTAAGAAAAAAAAAATCCAGATTTTCGTTAAGTGGAATGCACGTGAATTAAAAGTTAAGATCGGTTAAGTGGGACGATGATCCAACTTACAAACTAACTAATCAAAAATTATCTTTAGTTCATAACTTGTAAGGATCCCGATTTTTTCTTAGCAGATCACGCAAATATTTGTCGATAGTTAATGGACTGTTTTACTTTGATATCCGGCGTACAAAATCAACAAAAACTTAAAAAGCGAGCTTCTATTTCATTCAGAAGTTCGTTTTCCATACGTGGTACTCTTTAAATTACCTTCGGGAAATTTTCATGATTATTTTATCTCGTTTAGTGGTCGACCGTGAATGAATCGTGTCAATCACTCTTCTAAGCTAATTAGTCCTTCGGAAGCTCTCTTGTTGGTATTGGCAGATCAACGTACCAAGTCGAGGGAGCATTCTGTTCTGAAATTCCCAGCCTGCTTTTAAAAAGGTTTTCCGGTAATACGTTTTTCAGCATTCAGGATTTTAAACGGATTAGTCGTAATCACGCCACTCAGACAAAGTTTACGAATGTGTTTCTTAACATGATTTTGCTTCTCTAAATTATAAAAATACTTCGAGTTTTTTTTTTCACCATACTCATGCATGGGCTCCTGACTCATGCCATCTAGCACGGGATCTGACAATTATGCCGTCCACTTTTTTTTTTCATAAAACTTTTCCATTCTTTCTTTCACAACATTTAATTTTACAAAATTTTCTTGTGTGGGGTTATCAGTTGAAAGCACAGATTGACTTCTTGAAATTCTCTGTGAAGACGTTGCTCATCTAACCTTCTTTGCTTGCATTTCTCCATCAAATAATTTCTAGAAAATTTTTAGTGGTTGAACGTGAATGAATCGTGTCAATCTAATTGAACCACACCCTTAAAATTTTTTAATTAAACTTCAAGTGGATATGTGAAGTTTTGGGGTCAAAATCTGGCCCGAGACACAAGGCACTTAGCTTGAAAAAATTGGGCATCATCCATTTTTTACTCTAAGAGCACTTGTAGAGTAATTTTAAACAACATTGGACCATTATTTTTGTTTTTTTAAAGTAACACTTAAAATGGACACAGCCCTTTAATTTTGCGTATTATCGAATTCCGTTCGCAGTCGATATGCCAACCGTAATCCGGCATGTCATAGACAGAAAAGAGAATTCCTGTACATGTTTTATCAATCTTTTGGCTGACCTTTTAGTTGAAGAGATAAATTCAGTTTTCGACTTCCTATTTCGCAAAGCCGCTTATCCGTAGAAATAATAAATGATGGTTTCTCTTTACAGTATGTATACAGTAGTTTGCCGCAGACCTCCTTCAACGTATATGCTTACTCTTTGTTGTAACTGGCTCGCAGGGGCCGGTCAATTCTAAAATCCTATATCATTAGTTTTTCAAACTGGTCAGCATCATTTTTGATGGACTTGTACAGGAACAGGTTTCCAAAACGTTTCATTCTGTTTACGAACTGACCAGTCTAGCCAGCCAGTTCCAATGGTAAGCGCCCTTTTTCTAACAGACTCAAATCAAAGCTGGTTTAATTCTTGAATAATCTAAATTAACAATTTTAAACTGGCAAAACGGGAAAAGCGATCGTCTGCGGCAAAGAATATTTTAGCAAATCCTTTTAGTCTGATAAGTGAAATGCGCATAAGAGAGTAGTTTGCTATTTTAAACAAATTCCAATCAATCAAATTGTCACAACAAAACACCGACTTTTGTTTTAACTTTAACGAGTGATTGTCAGTGATATCTCGGCTTGTCGGCATATGTACAGCGTTTATGTTCGTTACTTTCAGTTGAAGAAACTCTAAGTGTGGTAAAATAAGGCTATATATGATAATTCACCAAAGCAATAAAGAGTTTTAAAAACACTTTAAAGTAACACAGATATGGACTAGTGTCCTTTTTGCTCACATGCAAGACCTTTAACTGTCAAAACACGTCGTAACGACTTTAACCCTTTCAATCCCAGAGTCAATTATGGAGGCATGTAGTGCAGTTCTAACTTTTGAGTCCGCCGACGAAATCCTATGGTGTGACCATTCAAATGAAACCTCTTCAGCAGTACTTTTGCATGGTACCATTTGTTCTAACTTTTGAGTCTGTGGACGAAATCCTATGGTGTGACCATTCAAATGAAACCTTTTTAGCAGTACTTTTGCATGGTACCATTTGTTCTAACTTTTGAGTCTGTTGATGAAATCCTATGGTGTGACCATTCAAATGAAACCTCTTTAGCAGTACTTTCGCATGGCACCATTTGTTTATCAATATTTTATAAATCTAAATTTGGGATTTTTTTTTAAATTAGATTTTTGACAGTCTTTGGACGAAATGCTACAGTGTGATGAGTTAAATGAAAACTTTAGTAGTACTTTTTTTATGGTGTCGTTTGTTTTTCAGTTTTCTACAAGATAAAATTTAATATTTTTGTTCAATATTGATTTCGGGCGCTCTTTGGCTGTGGGAGCGAAGAAGACGTGCGACGAACGAGACACGCATTTACCGCCTCGTTGAACCCACAAACTATTATTGTCGCAATCTAGATATACCAGATGAAATTGAAAAAAAAAAGATACAAAAGATACTTGGTTTGAAGGTTTGATATGACTTTGTTTACTTTTTGATTTCCGCTGCCATTGTTCATCGGCGTCGATAAAACGGGATAAAACAAAAGTGGTTTCTTGGCCGTGAGAAAAGAACTAAATTAAATCGTTGTTCTCATATTTATTCACAAATTACATGTAACTCGATGAAACAATAGTAATTTCTTCGCCGCGATAAAAGAACTAAATTAAATTGCTGTTTTCGTGTTTATTCACAAATTACATGCAACTCGCCTAGCTGATTTGTTGCAAATAAAACACAAAAAGGCGCCTATTACCATATCAGACGCTCCTGACATGAAACTTCAAGGAGAAATTACACTACAGGGATTATCGGGAAATTCAGGGCAAACTCCTGGATGGCAGATGACAACAAAAACAGATTCAATCTAACTTTTATAATCTCTAGTGATCGAAAGAAACTTACAACAAAGAAAGGTAGCTTTTAGATCACGTAATTTTTTTCAAGCTCTTAGCTGAACCTGCCGCATGGTAAAGTCACGCGAAGCAAATTTTTTGGGCGGGTAAAAGTAATTTTGGCCGACAGAATGCGAGTTTTATTATTAACAGTTTCTGAGCCACAGGGCGCCCACACAGCCGCGGTCAAGTTTGTTTCCGTAACATGAAGCAAATACTGAGGAGTGTTAGGAGTATTACACTGGTTATCGTGCGAACGAATGAAATATCGAGAAGATAATTTTCCTATCTCCAAGCTGCCATGTATATTTCTTTATTATATAATCGACACTAATTACGAGGTTTTAACCAATTTTCCGAATATTTTCCCAGGTTTTCCAAATATTTTCAATTTAAATTCTCAGAATAATGTCCGAAGGTTGTACGAACGTTTCCGATCGTTTTCCGAAAATGTCCGAGGAAGTTTCGATTGTAGATCAACACCTTTTAGCTCGTTGGATATTTCTAGGTATATACTTCATGTTAACACACCATATAGGGATCCTATCATATAAGGATCCTAAAAACTCATTTTAAAATAGTTAGCTTTTATTTACCGTTATGGGTAGTGATATCCATGACAGTAAATAAAAGCTAACCGTTTTAAAATGAGTTTTTAGGGAAATTCGTGCAAGGGAAAATGCCAGGGAAAAAAATTCGTGCAAAGTTCAAGGCAAAGAAAAAAAATTCATGCAGAAGGAGAAGTCCTATTGTGGTTGTTATTTAATATATAAAAGCTGCCAAAGTGCCTATTGAAAATAGCGCTCTTGGCGTTTCAAAAATTCAAAACATTCTTGGGGCCTTCCTATACTATTATTTATAAATAGTATTATAAAGGTGACAGGCCAAACACGACTCCCGCTAGTCGCAAAATGTATAAAGAAGCCTTTAGAAATGCTTTCCCAAGAAGTTCTACGAGATATTTGTTCCCTTTAGATCACCAATATAGAATTGTGACTAGTCACTATTACCTCTGTCTCAGTTTTGCATGCTCGATATGTATTGTATGACTCTTTGATGATCTTTGGGATAAAAATCTCTTAAGTGACGCAGGAGATTTTCATGCTGTGTAGCCATTTATGGAATTATTGTTTCTCTATGCCTTCGTTATGCTAGCTCTCTTGGCATATGTTAGGGCTTCTTTGGCTAACTTTTGTTGCAAGATATGTAGTGATCGGCTGCAGTTTTAGTTATTGTTATGAATATGCTAGGATCAGTCAATCTCTCAGCCCCTGCAGGGGCGTAGCTACCTGTACGCACGTACGCACATGCGTACCTGAAAAAGTCGGGAAAAAAGAAAGATTTGGGACTTGAGGGTGGGGGAGGAGGTAGGGGGAGTGTTTGGAAATTGATTGTGCGTACCTCTGAAAAATTCCTGGCTACGCCCCTGCCGTGATTTAGTGTCAAAGTCTGCGGTGTGCAAGACTTGTGAGAAAGTGGATCTTTATCACGGATGTAGGCGTCTAAGATCAAAGTCTGAAGCTGCCGTGTCTCTATTGGAATCATGACTTCTTGCAGTTTATGTTTTACAGTGGCGGATCCAGGGGAGGGTCGGGGGGGGGGGGGGTCCGGACCCCCCCCCCCCCACCCCCTTTCAGACCTGTGTCTCCCTTGTGGTTCATAAAAATAATAGAATAAAATTGTTTTATACGTAGTTGTTTCACCTCCACCAATTGACTGATTGTCAATTTTTTGACTTAACAAACGCTTTTCGAGTTTCAGGAGTGCTGGAAATAGCGTTTCAGAGGGTAAAATTGGAAAAATTTCCGGGCAGGCATGAACCCGGACCCCCCTTTCAGAAATCCCTGGATCCGCCTCTGTTTTAGCTCCTTGTTTTATATATAGTTCTGTTTCTGAGAATTGTTTCTTGGAGCTTGAAGAACCTCTGTTATTTCATCATGGCATTATTGCATCCCGACATGGCTTGAACAGTTATGGTGACCTGGGGCCAATTTAATAAAACTTTTACACTTGTTGTTTACAAGTGTAGCTATTGTTTTCAACCTCTGAAACAATGGCTACACTTGTAAATTACACTTGTAAAAGTTTTATTAAATTGACCCCTGTATTGAAAATCTCACGGACGCTAGTGAATTCTTACGTTTTTCTTAAGCAAGACTCGAGTTTCGGTTCTTAGGTGAACCTCATCAGTTGCCCCCAAAAGTAACTGTCTCGCGGAATAATATGAAATTATTCCGTTGTACATGAAATGTTTGCCGCTTTTGTACTCTTGGGAAGGATTGAATGTTCCGTTTTCTCATTGGCTCATTGAACCAATAGCATTGGTGTAGTTTCGATCCGACGTTAAGTTGTGTTTCTTTCTGAGGCTTTATTCTTAATTTCATAGCATGTATGATATTTTCTGACACAAAGAACAGTTCTTTTAGTGTTGTAGAGAGGAGGTCTTGTGTATGTCTCAATGAATTCAAGATACACTGCATATTTTTTCTACAACAGGCGTGTAATTCTGGTGTCAAGTTGTGTTTGCTTCATGCGTTCCATAATAGGATATAGTCTTGTGCAACGTACTGGACTATTCCTAATATATATTTTTCAAATATACGTAATGGTCAAAAATGTTTTTTAAGTATTACACCTTTTTTTTAATTAGTAAATGAAAAACAAAGCAATATTTGTCTGAAAAAAAAAAATTCGTGCAGAGGGTTTCACCTGCAAAAAAAAATCCTGCACAAGCAATGGGCGAAAAAAAAAATTCGTGCAAGCTGAAAATCCCCCCCCCCCCCCCCCCCCCCATATCACTTTTCTAATGGTCCGTCCCTAAATAAGTGCCGGATTCTTTGATGTGCATAAATTAAAACCCACCATGAAGTATATCCCTATTTCTAAGGACAATCATGGTTGTAGACTGCTAGCAGTTTCTCTCTGGATAGTCGAAAGGGCGAGCATCACGCGGGTATAGAGGTTTAGCACGCAGCCATGTTGCATGGCAGGAACAATAGATTCTTTTCCCTATGGGAAAGAAGTTATTTCTAATGTAAAACATTTTCATTGTTCCTGCCATGCAACATGGCTGCCGTGCAAAACCTCTATTGGCGATCGGCGATCGACCGATTGAAAAGTGACAGCCAACATTAAAGGGGCTATGTCATCTATTTTTAGTATCACTTTGAAAAGCCAAAAAACATATTTGTTTCAGTGGAAACCTACAAATAATGGTCCAGTTTTGTTACCAAATACTCTATCAGTTCACAGAAACTAGTATTCGTTACCTTTGGCTGCGGATGGCCAGGATATAAATGGATTGCAACTTGAAAAAATTAGCCAATTGCTTCAAGTTCCTCCCAAGTGTTGTGGAAAATTTGCAGAAAAAAATTATTATGGTTTGTTCTTCCTTGAAGAAACCACTTTATTGTTTCTTCTTGGTGTTCTAAGAGCACTTGTATGTTTGAGCAAAGGTACTTGGTCAACTGTTTGGTGCATTTTGTCCAAAACACAGCAAAATCTGTGTGACAATACCCATTTAAGATATTGATTTTGACTACACTACCTAGAAAGACACAGAAATGTGTTGCTACAGGGGCCTGTAGGTCAGCAAGGATCTCATAGCCAGTAAATTGCAAGACTGCCATCAACTGACTTATCAGTGTAAACTAAATTTCAATATACTCGTTATCACAAAAGACCGATGTTCATAAAAGTACCTAAGTACGACACCGCAAGATACGAAAACCCAAAAACACTTTGTGGAAAAACGAGAACGTATGCCCCCACATGCTCAAATCAGCTGCAGTGCCGTCAACTCTGGGAGGGAGGGGGAGGGGGGGAGGGGAGAGGAACACAGAAACTAATAATTAATAGAAGTAAATATCTCGAAAATTATATTGCAAAAATTTTGGTGTTCGAGCAAGTGCTGACCTAGAATTATTTCAATTCGTAACGAAATGTTTCCGACCAATTCCGAACATTGCCGAAGATGTTCCGACAACTTCCGAACATTACCGAAGATGCTGTGATGATCTCCGAAGGTTGACGAGTGTCGCGAAGTTCCAGCCAAATCTCGGCGCGATCTTGCCGAGATTTCCGGAATTGTGAGTCAGGCGTGAGAAATTGTCATGCGTGATCGATGTTTTCGATCCGCAGGCGTGAGACTCATGCATAATGCGTGAGACTTGGCAGGTATAACATACAGTGCAGATAAAATTGTTATCTATAGATGTGTCAAGATCCTTGTATATTATATTATTTCCTGGATTTTTGAAAAGGGTATCGCCCTAAGTAACCGTTCGTGAGTGTGCTTGGCCTTGTTTTTTTTTCTGTCGTTTTTCCCAATATAAAAACTAAAGACTGTTGCTACTCTTTTTTTCTCTCGCCCTCGCTCCCTTTCCCTCTTCTCTCTCTACTCTGTGATTTTCGGGCTGATCGGGGTCATAAAAACCCTTGTTTGGGCTAGTTGTAGTGAAATTGCTGTAATTTTCGTTGACCACCTTTTCAAAAATTCAGCTATAAATATAATAAATATAATTACATTACATGACGCAAGGCTTGATTTTTGAAGGAAAAGTATTATTTTGAAAGTGAACAAGTGCAGATCATGAGACCGGAAACAGCCGGCCCACGCTGAAAAATAAAACAGAAATGCGTGACACTGTTTTTTTAGTCACGGAAGTCGAACAAGCCTGGGCATGTTTGTGGCGCAGGTTTTATTTTCGCGCCAAAACCCAGACCCCAATCCCAGGTCGACGACAATTTGGCGGGAAAAGCCCTTCAGCTCTATAACATAACAAGGCTTTGTAATCAATTCTGTCAGCTTGAGAAATAGCCAATTTTAAACACAAAAACACTACGTGATAATTTTGCATTTTCGTTTCCTTTTACCGTCATATCATAGCTTATCATTTGGCATAAGCTAAACTTAACTCATGCTGTGAGCTATTTACAATTACAGGAAACTAATTAGAATAACGAGTTCAGTGGCGAGAAGCATGCGAACATGCATGATTTTATTTGTTTCGTGAAAAATTACACAAAAAAGATGTTTTTGTCCAGAGCAAGTTACACGGGTACCTTTAAGCAGAAATGTTTTAAAAAGTTCTTTGCAACCGCCAATAACAGGAATATTTGAAAAAACATTACTTCATGTGTGGTTATTTCTTATTTTGATTCGGTCATTGTCATGGTAACTACACTAAATTGTCTTGAATTTTGATTTTTGGCGCTCTTGGAAGTCAAAGGGTCTTGTTGATTGGTGTGGCTCAAATTTATTTTTACCCCTAAGAGGTACCAATTCTTAAACAACACATGCCATATTCTGTCATATTTTTTCGGCTTTATACCCTAAAAGGTACCGCGATAATTCTAACGGTGGTTATTTAAGATTTTAGCACCCTAAGCGGTACCAATCTACAAATTTCGACCCCTAAAAGGTACGACGAGCACCCCCGTCATTTGTATATGGGAGTCCCCCCTCGAGTAGACATACACTACTCTTCAAAGGAATTCTGATTTGAAAATAGTTTATCTTGAAAGAACTAAAGGTTAGTTGTATCGTAGCATGACCAACGTTTTTCTTAGACACTTTTGTTATCGTTTTAATTTTGGCTTTGATCAAGTGTTAATGCAACTGACCAATAGCCGCCGTTGTGTGGTTTCGAAGCTTTTAACATATGAGCATTTCCCTTTCGATAATTTCAAGTTTGCAAAGTTCAATAACACCTACATTATTTAAGCACACTAAAAACGTATTTAAACCACTTTTTATGACCCAGTGACTAATTTTAAGTCACAATAAACTCCAGGATCATCTCGCAATACCTCGGATTAACTGCCTGTCACAATCGTTCTTACGGAACGCGATATTTTCAAAGAAAACAAGACCACCCCTATACATACATGGTATCGCGCTCACAATGCGTGTTGTTGGCCACACTTGGAAAACAATAATTATATATATGACTATCTCATTATTGGATTTGGTCCGTTCATGTTTAGGCAAGTATGGAACACTTGTTAATCCTGCTATGGTGGGTTTTTAACAGTACGGACAGAAGGCTTCAAACAATATGAAAGTACTTTTCTCCTCCCTTTCCTTTTCCTGGGTTAAATTTGCAAATTCCTATTATTGTTGTTGTCGTGGTCCAATACTGCTTTCTACAACGCAGCTATTAAAATCCTGAAAAAAAAAACAAAATGTTCGAGAAACCCTACAGTTAGTTACTAACCCTACAGTTAGTTTCAGCCTTAATGGAAACATCTAGAAATGTCGATGTAGTAACATGTGTCTTGCCAGCAATAATAAATGTTCTTTAAATGCACCATAACCCAAATAAATGTCCTTTGTTTACGGCATCGGGATGTGATAATAGCATATCAGCCAGTTATGCTATCAGCCTTGATGGAAACATCTAGAAATGTCGATGTGGTAAGATGTGTCTTGTCAGCAATAATAAATGTCCTTTAAATGTTCTAAATAACCCAAATCAATTTCCTTTGTTTACGCCATCGGAATGTGCTGGAGCTATTAAAGTTATTTATCATAAAATCAGATTATTCTATCGTTTTGTTGTGGTTGAAACCGAAACCCTGTCCTATGGTTTATACATTGTTAGTAGTCATGGTTTATATTTACGGAAATCCAGAAATATACATCGAAACTATTTTTCGTCAGTTAAGTATTTACTCTGAGTTTATACTTTCAGCACTGTTTTTAGTAAATCGATCTGTCAACAACAGGTTGCAGTCTTAAGGAATATAATATGAAGCGATACATTATAAACAAACCTGACAAACTGGTTGATCTAAATATGCTTTGTCAGCAGTAAATAACTGTTATTATTTTTTTTTTTGTTGCTGCATTCCATAATGCAAAATTTTCATCGCCTGTATCGTTAAGGTGAGTCAGAAATGTACATTCAAGAAATGCTTTTTGTTACGTTTCACTTTGAGTTCAGCAATTTTGGCACCATATTTCAGTGTTATAAAATATAAAACAATGCACCTTTTTCTTCCATTTCATGAATCGATCTGTTGACAACAGGATAACTCTAAATCTTGCCGGATAGCGTCAAAAACTGAAAACAATTGAGGTAAAGTTTTCCTGTAACTATCAACAAGGATTTCCTTTTTTCTAATGTTACATTTCAGATAGCCATTGGCGGCTATTGGCTACATTTCAAAACTAAAAAGGATTTTCTATTTGGGAACGCCGATTAAAATCGATTTGAACAACAAGAGGTTCGAGATAAACCACGGCAATAATGATATATCAGGTTCCAACGAAACTACTTTTCATTTCACATTTGACTGTTTTTTATATTGGCAATCCAAAAGTGTACCAAGACCGATCCTGAGGAATAAGATTGTGTGCAACATAAGCGTTTTTCTTTACGCTCAGTTATGATATACCCTTGTTAAGACGGCAGCAGGGCATGTAGGAACTCTGCCTTTATTTCGCTGTTTTTTTTTTTATACAGTCATGATACGGATTGCTGACTTTGGAATAAAATACCGTTTCAAAGACATATAATTATATTTTTATGAGGTTTCTTATCAAGTCATTTAGTTTCTTTTTTCTGAGATATTTCTATGATTTTTCGTATTTCATGTCTCAGACAAACACAATAATTATAATAGATTGAAGCATGTTTTCGCGCGTCTGTAGTATTGCTGGGTTCTATGGTAAATAGAGAGTAAAAAATAAATATCGATTTTTAAAGGTGCCAAATTGATGTTCGTACCTGTCAATCGGAAATCTGAAATGAGCCACTATAGTTTTTCGTTGGACATGGAATGATTTCAAACACTAAACAAAACTAACAATGAAACAATAGACAAGGACGTCACATGAAAAACATTTCTATTACTGACATGGCGCATTAAATTGATCGGAACCTGCAATCTACTCCATGAATCGTTTAAAATTATTATATCGACCGCTTCACATTATAATATAAACTGAATATATCTGATGCAGGTGTCATTTCACCCTTTCACTCCCAAGAGTGCCAAAAATCAAAATTCAAGAAAAATCCCAAATTTCATTTTGTAAAATAATGAAAAACAAATGGTGCCATGCGAAAGTACTGCAGAAGAGGTTTCATTTGAATGGTCACACCGTAGGATTTCGTCCACAGACTCAAAAGTTAGAACCTTGTACAGTATAACAAACAGTACCACAGGAAAGTACTACTCAGTAGCTTTCATACTTTAGGATTTTATCCACAATCTCAAAAGTTAGAACCACCTTGTACAGCATTATAAACAGTACCACAGGGAAGTACTGCTCAGTAGCTTTCATTTGAATGGTCACATCCGTTAGAACTACACTACATGTCTCCATAATTGACTCTGGGAGAGAAAGGGTTAAAAAAACTGAAAGAAGAAAGATTTTCTCATTAGTTTTCATATGAATGGCTACAACACTTCAGTCTTTAATGAGCACCGACATGCAAGAATCTGGGAGAAAAGGGCTTTTTGAAAAGCCGAACCGAGTCGCGGCGATGAAGGGATACATTAGCTTTAATGGCATAACAATATATTTTTAACTTAATATGTTTTCGGTGTTTACAAAAAGAAAGTAAGTCGAAAGTACTGCAGAAGAGGTTTCATTTGAATGGTCACACCGTAGGATTTCGTCCACAGACTCAAGTTAGAACTACACTACACAGAAGCGGATCCAGGAATGTTTGATTGGGGGCCCAAACTTCTCCTCCACACCTTCCCCCCCAGTCGTCGTTGCATGTTATAATAATTCTAATTGTAAGGGGGCGAGCACGTGTTTCTGTTAACGCCAGTCGGGCAGTACTGCTTTGCGAGCAGACCATAAGAAGCTACCCAAACACAATTACATTTTTGAATATGCCTGGAATTTAAAATTAGTTTAGTGCCAAAATGCAACGCGCGTTTCATTAAAAAAAAATCAACCGTTGAATAGTGATATGCAAGTAGTAAAAAAACAAACAAAAAAAACACAGGATTGATAGGGGGGTCCGGACCCCCCTGATCCTCCCCCGGGATCCGCCACTGCTACATGTCTCCATAATTGACTCTGAGAGTGAAAGGGTTAATGAAAACTGCCAAACCAGTCATAGACAACTTAACTTGGCCGTGAAATGTAGAATTTGGCAAGCTGGCGAAAAAAATGGAAATCAATGTTCACAGTCTAAGCAGATTGCATCCTGTTGTCGAGTCGTCAGATCCATTAATAAAATAGAGATAAAGATAAATGTTGTTTATAACGCTGAATAAAATTAACTAAAATAACTCCAAGTAAAAAAAATATGAAAAAAAAAATGTTTTGAACAATGTACTATATTTCTGACTTCCTTGACGGCATATTGGCCATGGAAAAAAATATCATTAAAAAATAGAACAAGGAACTTTTTAAATTTGATAATATCTTTATTGCTGACAAAGCCCATTTCACCAGGTCAACATTTCCTGGTTACAGAATTCCGAAAAGAGACGTGTTCGTACTCTAAATCCGTTGTAGTACCATAGGACAAATCACCGTTTTACGTACAAACAGGTAGCTATAGCTGGCTTAGTTCGGTAGCTTCCCAAACAATCGAAATTAAAATCATAGATTCGTTTTAGTCGCAGGCAAATAGTATTGCCTTTCGAATGATAACAAAACGGGAAGAGTCGAAATATAGAGCTACAATATAATGAGCCTTTTCTTGTAGACACGGTTGGACAAACTCAGAACAGAGGGCTCCCCAAACTGAAAATAATTTCATCGAAGATTATCATCTGGGGAGAATTTCTTGCAAAGGGTTGCAACGAAACTCTGATAAAAAGCAAGGAAAAATCTAAAGGTCTGCATGGTTGCACCAGGCTTTCATTGCCAACTTTTGGAAAATTAAAAACAATTCTAAATGAAAAGCCAGGTTCCCCTGGTTTTTCCTAGACTTTCACTTACAAGTTTTTGTATATAATATTAAAATGCAATAGGTTCCCACTCAAGACATTTACATAATCATCTTTAAATTTCGATCAGTTAACAGTATTTTCTTAGGTTCATAGCTCGATTGGATGATTGCCCACAAAAAAATCTAACTAGTGTTTCGCGAAATCATTGTACATTGGTTTGTCATAAAAAAAAAAACATTAAATTTTGTGCTATATTTGACGACAATTTTACAAAATGACGGCCGTAAGTTCCATCAAATACACAGCACCGTATTTTTAATCGTGTTGAGTAGTATTACAATTGAGCAGCTCTTTTCTGGCAGACAGGAGATTTAGGCCGAAACAGATAACAGCATCACGTTGAGTAGATAAAAACATTGCTTGCGTAAAAACAAATGAATGTGAGCTAACTCTGGATGTATATTCAAACGTTGCATCAGGGCACTATCTATTTTTTTCTTTTGTTTCGTCGACTCCCGCTTTGTATTCCGTGAATATTCCCTATGGCTGCAGTGGCTCCGTATAAATAGAATCGCGTGATTCTGTTGTAAACAAACTAAACGACAAACACGCAAGGAAGTTATTTTTCACTTTCCAAACTCACTGTTTCGTTGGGGCGTCACGAATTTTCAGACCGTCGGCACAAACTAGCGCAGGCATTTATTTTAATACGTGTTACTGTAGAGTTATGTCGATATTTTGATCAGATTTTGTAGACTGAAACTGTCTTGAGAAACCTGTATTAAATTTGTATTTTGCTCAATCAGCAAAAATCCATTTAAGCGATATTTGTCGCTTTCGTGCGTGCCCGTTTACCGCACGTCGTTATATTGATTCTTGTTCTTATGCTCACAAATAAGGCAAAAGGGGTCATAGGGTCGCTTGAAACTCGTTCGACGGATGGGTTGTAAATTTGAACAAATTTACATTGCTTACTTTCTGATTTGTTAACGTTCTAGCCTCAACAAGCAGACTCATTAAAAAAAAGAGACAGCTTGCAGCGTTTTCAACAATGTAGACCCTTAATATCTTCATCCGATCTGTATTGACATGTCTAAATACAAGTTGGTAACCATGACTAACCCCATGTAACATGTGAAATTGTTCCTTTGTGGAGGCGTGCGCTCGTGGATGTCATAGGATTAACACTGTGGGGCGCTCTATTCCGTCACCATAGACAGCAAGTTTAGCTTAAAATTAGTTATTAATGCGCTAATATTGCGCCTTCCTCAGTTGCCCATTGTTGTGTTTGCTCACTGTATGTTTTTCAGGCGCTGAGCAAGTTTCTTTATTCGACTGTTCGACTAATAGGTAAATGTTTGTCTTGCGTGTCCATTTACAAATTAAAATTAATAAGCAGTACGTTTGTCAATCTGGCTACTAATAAGACTGAACTGCAGGTTAAAAAGCAAGCATGTTGTGTTTAAGATCAGAATAATTATTTTTATCATGATTTATTTATTTATTTTGTAATCGCGTGCAAGTAAATTGTCCTCGCTTTTTCCGTCCAACCTACCTGCGTGAAGACCTCTGCTAATTTCCTTCCTTCGCACAGCTATCATTGCATGTAAGCCCAACTCCCTGCTGCATAAAATCTGCATGCGTAAGCTTCTAGGCAGTGGTTTGATATTTTAATTTTTTTTTTCCTAATGCAAACGTGCACATTAGTTTCTTATATTTTGTTTTTTATTCATTCAGCTGTTCTAATATAAATCGCCAGGCAAGTAAAAAGTAATGGTTAGAAAACATGTCTCAAGAAAGCGATCGAAATAGTTTATTGGATAGGATCTAAAATTATTGAAGCCGTCAACGCAATTACGAGCTATTCCCCATTAAAATCAGGGGTTACAAGTAATATATCAATGAAAGTTAAAACAGATATCTAACATCGAGTTGAGCCAAGAAATAGAGTTGAAAAAGCGACACACAGCGGAGTTTTTTTGGGGGACGAAATTTGAGGTCTTGGGAATCCTGATTAAACACCCTCTTGAATGTTTGATATAGCTTGTCAAACTGATCACTTAATCATGGCACATAGAGAAAACAAACGAATAAAATCGCCAAAATCTCAGCTGAATTAGGACCGGGTTTATAAACAAAAAAACATGCTGAAGATTATCTTCGTTTAACCTCCCAACAACAAAACAAAATTCTCATATACACTTTTTTTTTACACTCACTATAACTATCAATCTTGGGTAATCATATCCTAAATTCTTTTCGCCTCTAAGTTTAATCATGTATTGTTATTAAAAGGAGAAATTTGATGTTGATCACTACTGGGGCTTAAGGGGATATAAACTTGATGAAAACAGGACAAGGAAATACAACACAAAGGAAATACAACACAAGGAAATATGAGTAACGTTACAGGCCACTTTCCACTCTCTTATCCCCATTCACTGCGAAGTGCACTAGTGCTTAACAAAACGGTTAACCCTTCAACTTCCAAGAGTGCCAAAAAATTAATTCAAGAAAAATCCCACATCTCATTTTGCAAAATATTGAAATACAAATTGTACCATGCAAAAGTACTGCCGAAGAGGTTTCACTTGAATGGTCACACCATAGGATTTCATCAACAGACTCAAAAGTTAGAACCTTGTACAGTATAACAAACAGTACCACAGGAAAGTACTACTCAGTAGCTTTCATTTGAATGGTCACATCCGTCATAGGATTTTGTCGACAGACTCAAAAGTTAGAACTACACTACATGTCTCCATAATTGACTCTGGGAGAGAATTAAAAAAACTGAAAGAAGAAAGATTTTCTCATTAGTTTTCATATGAATGGCTACAACACTTCAGTCTTTAATGGGCACCGACATGCAAGAATCTGGGAGAAAAGGGCTTTTTGAAAAGCCGAACCGAGTCGCGGCGATGAAGGGATACATTAGCTTTAATGGCATAACAATATATTTTTAACTTAATATGTTTCCGGTGTTTACAAAAAGAAACAATAGTTGCATCTCGTCAAGGTTCATTCTAGAAATTAATAAAATGATTTGCATTACTTGTGGTTTTTAGTCTGAATTTCCAGTCGCTCCAGGCCTTGACATAAACAAGCGGAGCCAAAACAAGCTTCGGACGATTTTCCGTTCGTTGAAGGATTCTCAGCTCAGAGCAGTGACACCAGAAGAAAAATGCTGAATCGTACATCGATACTGCAAGTCCGAAGTTCACCTGACCCTCATCAAAACAACATTATCTGAGTAAACAACTTTTGAATTTGGGCAGTAGACTACAAAATGCCCTGGGGCCTCAAAACCGCAACTTAAACCAGTTCTTATTTCCAACCTTTCTTATCTAATACACTTTTTTTTAATTAATAATAAATCTCTTCAAACGGTCAGTATGGAATCTACCAACCGAAAGTTCTTTCAGATCTGTAAATTTTAGAAATTTGTTGAGTGTAATGACAAAGAAAATGTTTTAACCCTAGCATTCCCACAGTCAATTATGGAGACATGTTATTACGTAGTTCTACCTTTTGAGTCTGCCGACGAAATCCTATGGTGTGACCATTCAAATAAAACCTCATCGGCAGTACGATTGTTTTTCATTATTTTACAAAATGAAATTTGGGATTTTTTTTCTTGAATTTTGGTTTTTGGCACTCTTGCGAGCTAAATGGTTAACATTCTTAAAGTGTATTCGGTGAGATTAAAACGTCTTCAAATTACGAACGTTTTGTTTGCCCGGAAAATGTCTTCACTGAAGCAAGGCGCAGATTAGCCAACATCAATTTTTGCCTTGTCAACAAAAAGAGAAATCGCTAGATATCAATCAAGTTCCATATCAATCCCTACTTAACCTTTAACTCAAAGACTCGAACTTGATACATGTGAAGTCTTC
Source organism: Dendrophyllia cribrosa (assembly GCA_024195265.1). Taxonomy (NCBI): domain Eukaryota; kingdom Metazoa; phylum Cnidaria; class Anthozoa; order Scleractinia; family Dendrophylliidae; genus Dendrophyllia; species Dendrophyllia cribrosa. Next base: position 9,058,458 of record JAJLRJ010000012.1, on the reverse strand, counting down.
TAACTTTGGACTCGGTGGAGTCCTAAATGGTGCATGTTGCAATTCAAATGAGGGCTAAAAGAGCAGTACATTCCTGTACTGTTGTGTTTCTGATTATGCTATATACGTTGGTTCTACATCAGCTATCTGTGGATGAAATCCCAAAGGGTGAAATTCAGTTATAAATAACAAGAGAAAATCCTATTAATATTTCCATATTTTGCAAAATAAAGATCAAAGGATTACCGACTTTATCCTCTGATTGTTAAAAGACGTCTGTTTTTTTGCTGGCAAAATTGCACTTAGTGCAACAAAATAATACATTCTTTGAAACCGTGCGGCAATTTAGTATTTACTATCCTCGAAACACTTGTTCCGAGACAAGCTGTCTACTTTATAACAATATGTTGTACTTAATCCATAAGTAATGAATTCAAATCCCTCTTAAAAGCAATTAAACGTCCATCTCTTCAAAGGTGTTGCCATTTTCTGACGAGATTTTTGCTGTTATCAATTTTTGACGCCAATTTTGCAGTCTAAAATCAGTCTCAAAACATAACATATCGAAAGGTGAGCAAAATGCGAGATACACAATATCACTGTTTCTTTCGATTTATTTCAGTCGTACTATTGTTGACAAAGATACGTGCCCGTCTCATCCTATCACAGTTTGTCGATGTTCTGTAACACGTTTAAAAAGTTCAAGGAAAGAGACAAACACCACTACAGAGTCAGATGATCTAAGTGTTTGTCCAAAAACCTTTTCTCGAGTTTTCCATGTGATGCAAAACGTATTTTTACATAACAACAGTTTGATATTGCCCTCCTTTAACGGATACATTCCTTGATTGAAATCAAAACACTTGCCGAAGTTTAATGAAAACACTTTTAATGCGGGTGCTTCGATTTTTCAGTTTATTGAATCCTTTTAATCTCAAAGAATCAAAATGCGAGAAAAATCCAAATTTTTTCATTTTCCAGGATACAACGCAGGATTTCTTTCATAGACAAAGGTTTGAACTACATTAATCGCACGATTCAGACTTGCTTATTAATGAGTCTTCTAAAGAGTTGTTTATGACGCCGGGGTCTCAGGAAATAGTGGTTTCCCTCAATAAACTGTGTTCCACCCCCTCCTTTGTTGAACACAATACATCCTTACAAATTCTGCCTAGTTTATTTTTGATTTCATCCATGTTCGTAATTTGGCACGCTTTTCAAATTAATGACAATAACATTAAAAAAAAAGCACAATCCTCCTAAGTTCGAAGATTTTTAGTAGAAGTTGATGACTGTCTCATCGATGAAACCCGGCCATTGATCGATCTCAAATAAAAGCCTTTCATGACATTGCATTTCAGTGGCTCTGAAGATAAAACGAATTCGTCATCTAAATGGATTAGTGGGTTGTTGTGCACCAAACAAATACGTCAGTGCACTTTAATTATTGGGTTTTTCTTGTGCCTCGTCATTGTTTAACAAATTCGTCATTGCATTTAATAGCTTCAGTCTGCTTTCGATCAAATCCATGTTCACCTACGTATTTCAGGTGGGGTTTTCTACATAAATCCAACAATTCGTCAGTGCATTTCCACAGGCCGGCGCTTTGTTCATTAAACCATTTCGCCGGTGGCTTCTAATGGGTCTGTGTATGAAACCGCGATTCAAAAACACTTCAACTGATTAGGACGTTCTAGACGTGAGTCATTGTAATTTAGTTCGATTCTAACTTTTGAGTCTTTGGACGAAATCCTATAGTGTGACCATTCAAATAAACCTCATCGGCAGTACTTTTGAATGTTGCCATTTGTTTGTCCATATTTTACAAAATAAAATTTGGAATTTTTCTTGAATTTTGCCACACTTAGGACTCCTGCGAGCAGTTGGTTTCTCCTAGCGTAGAGTTCGGCGAAGGAGAAACCAACTGCTCTCGCAGGGTAGAGAGTTACGGGGTTATATCCTAAAATTCCAAAAGCTTTCTCATTATTATCGGCTTAGATGTTGGTATTCAGTTATGCATGATGACTTCATGACTGGCTCTTCAGCTGTGATGACGCAATTGATGAAAACACTTGTGAAGAAATAACATGGCACGCGACCACAGTTTCCCGGTGTATGGGAAGTACTGAGCTGTTTTCACAAAGAAAGAACAGCCATTCAAATCACATCAGCTGAGAAGAACATTCATTTCCCGTGGTGTTGTTTATTATGTTGCACAACTTTCGAGTCTGTGCGTGTGAAATCGTAAACTGTGACCATATATTAAACATTCAAGTAAAAGCTACTGAATAAAACTTTGTTCAATTGTGACCATTCAAATAAAAGCTATACAGAGCAGTATTTTCCTGTGGTACTGTTTATTACGCTGTACAAGGCGGTTCTAACTTTTGAGTCTGTGAATGAAATCCTAAAGTGTAACCATTCAAATGAAAGCTACTGAGCAATACTTTCCTGTGGTGCTGTTTATTATGCTGTACAAGGTGGTTCTAACTTTTGAGTCTGTGAATGAAATCCTAAACGGTGACCATCCAAACGAAAGCTACTGAGCAGTATTTTTCTTTCAAATGAAAACAACTGAGCAATTCCTAATTCTATTTCCTTTTTGTTCTTTGTTTTTAACTTTTGACAATTAGAAATTGAAGAATATTAAAAATATTGTTTCTGGCACTCGAAGAACAAAACAAACAAACAAAAAAACAAGGTAAAACGCCACCCAATTTAACAGGACTTTTATGAATCTAAGATTCACCAGGTTTTTGCAATACACTTTTGGAAAATGATAGCTAAATTATTTTAGACTTAATTTTGAGTGTCGTTTTTAACCTTTCTAGTTGATTCTGTATTGCGTGCTGTGCCAAATTGAACCACAAGGATTTATAGCCTAATCGTCATCCTATAATTATCCTTTGTGTATCCCATCCTTTCACTTCTTGAGCTGCCGATCAATTCCATTACTACATAGTAACGTATGCCATTTTATTTGTGATGTAATATATCAAACATGAGGAAGAGTGCTTCATCAGGATTTCTGAACACCGAGAAGTGGATTGAAAATACGAGGCACAGTCGAGTTTTTTTGAGGTGTTTGGAAACCTGATGAAATACTCCTTCAAGTGCTTGATAAATCATATAATTTCTCAAAGTGATTATTAATTACAGACAAAAGGAAGGAATAAAACGACGCTAAAATCTATGCTAATGTTAAGATCGGTTTTCGAAACTACCGTCACACATATAATTTTCTTTGTCCAAACTTGATTAATGAGTTTGAGAAGTAACAATAAAAAATATATGATTTAAAAAAAAACTATTAAATTTCCAGTTATCATTCGAAGGTAGCTTTTGAATATGTCCTTATTCTGTTATTTCTCACGGGTTGTGAGTGAATGTTTACAAGGGAAAAAAGTATGCCATCACTAAGTGCAACGATTAACGGCGGATATATCTTAAGATGACACCAGTAATACTAAAAGAAAACAAGATATTATTTGCATCATGATCAGGCTGTTTGCTTGGGTGACATGTAGGGCGTTTTTACCCCAAAGCGTGTCTATTGTAGGTGATTTTCGTAACATAAAAACGAAAGTAAATTAAAGTAAATCACATACGCAATAAGGAGATTTCAATCACGATTTTAGGCCATTATATATATAAAATGTTCAGAAATTAATACTTCATTTTTATTGATTTTATATCATATTGTAAATGAGTTTTGAAAAACAAAAATGGAAGAACTAATAAACTATTGCACTGAATCGAGTAAACATTTGTTTCGAAGAGATATGCTACATTTACTAACGGGTCTTTGTTTTGACTTTTTTTTTCGTATGGAAAAGATAATCTACTTACGCCTTTATGTAACTCTCCCAACAGAAAATCAGTGCACCCTGAATGTGGAAAAGGTTTCGAAGCAATTCCAACTTGCGAAATATTGAAACTACAAAGTACTGAACATGCAATTTCAGTTTTTCAGTGTATGGTCAACAACTTTGGAAGACAAATGGTGGCACTTTAGGATTTCCTCCGGAAACTCCAAAGTTAGAACCACCTTGTACTGCATAATAAACGACATCCTATGCCCCAAAAACTCAAACTGAATCGGGTCTATAAACTGCAGCACTGGAAAGTACCGCCCAGCAGCTTTCATTCCTTCATTGATCATACTTTAGGATTTCATCCATCCCTTGGAAAACACAACGAACAGAAACGGAAGGAAATACTTTTTGCCGAATGGGCACAACTTAGATTTTATCGATCCAGAGAAGAGAACTATGAGGAAGTACGACCCAAAATGGGAAAAGATTAAAAATTCTTTAAATATACAGTTTTAATTTGTCCTTTCAGTTTCGTTTATTACGTACAATACCAAACGTGCATGTGTTGAGTCAGCAAGTTGCTGCGTCACAGACCAAAAAAAAAGGACGTGTTATTCTGCAGACGAATTCAGTAATAAATTGTCAGTCGTAGAAATGGTGATTTCTTCAAAAATTTGTAGGATTTGTTGAGTTTGCACGTTTCTCTATCACCTGCCTCGGCGCGGAATACCAGTTCGGTAATTATCAGAACAGGTGTCATGATATGTCGAGATGTTACAGCAAATTATTGCTTCAAGTGTTCAACGCGGAGAAACTTCTCACGTCTGGAGTTTTCCGTTAATCCTTAGCTTCGCAAATCCTTTTACGTTCACCTCTGCACGAGCGCTCTCATGGATAATATAACAACAAAAACATTTTGTGCCTACTCAAATGAGTCTCAGTCTTACCTGCGACGCAAAATTGGAAACCTGCCACCATTATCAACTCGCTACAAATGTAACCATGACATTGAGCTAAACATTTAAATTAAAAATCTCGTGTTGGATACAGTTCCCGTTTATAAACACCACTAACATTCGTCTTACGTTAACGTTATAGAAGCATTAAGAAGCAGTAGTATTACTCGATCTTTGAATTTAAGACAGTGTGAAAACACTTTGTGGTCACACACAGTTTAATTCTGTATTTTTTTTTTGTGATTATGTTTGCTCTCTTACGTTTTCTTTGCTTTGAAAAACTGAAAGACAAACATCTGGCCATTTGTCACTAATATTGTCCCAGACATTGTTAATCTGCCCAAGAGCTTTTGTATACGGTGTGAGATTTCGTGTCTGAGAGAAAAAAATCCACCCACAACAAGGAAAATTAACGAATTCAGCTTGCGTGAAATTGGTTAGGTCATGTCCATAAACGAGGTCATCACCAATTTTTAGCGCAATTATTATTATTTTATCGTTCGTATAAATTAAAATTCTGTTACATAAAATCGAAAATTGCGTATTCCAAAGACCTGGGCGTTTATTTCTGTCAATTACGAAATATGAGGATGTTTGTTTAGCCGTGATAAGGCTCGTCTTTGAATGTTCTGTCAAGACGTGCTCGCTTTTGTGAAGGCCCAAGGTTGGATTAGAGATTTTGTGGCTGAACTGACATTGAACGGACGAATAAAGACACTTCATCGTGAGTTAAATTGACAAATTTAGCATTTAGGGGGGTTTTCTTTTGTGTTCATTTACTCTGGCAATCATCCATTGACACCAGCCAATCACAGGCCGTCACGCCCCGCTGATAACTGCCAATCAAAACTCACGCACGAAAAGGAAAGAAATAAAGTCGTGTGCTCGACTCGTGCCTGATAAGACCAAAACAGACCGTCACATCAGAGAGATCAAACGCATTTCCGTTCTTCAATTGCGAGTGGACGCTACTATTTAACATGACTTTCTTTCAAGGTTCTCAATTTTTGATGGCTCCTGTGTTTTTGTTAGTTGCTCCAGACGAATCTCCACATCGACGGAGAGCGTGTATCGTTGTGGGACGAGAGCTGCGGAAGATAGCGGACGATTTAGAAGCAAGTTTCGAAGCGGTGAGAAACGAGAAAGCCGAAGGAAAAAAGAGCATTGTTATCGACTCAGTGAAGACTTTGTGTGTCGTCGCTGGAGTGGTGGTTGTTGGCCGAGCCCTTTGGAAGCTTATGAACACTTAAGCAAGTTTAGATACCCAAGCTAAAGAGGTGAGCGTTTTGCAGTGTTGATAACCCTGCCATTACCTCAAGATATTCATAACAATAGCAGCTGTTACGTGGTATCTTCACCTTTAATCGCTCAGAGCGCGGGAAACGGCGCCAGCTCTCACCAAACCGCTTCTATTACACGTAAAATCTGTAACTTGGTATAATTACCCCTCAAGCTAACCTATGTCTTGCTTTTTCTTCCAGGTCTAACCACGTATAAATTCACTGTCACTGCAAATGGATCATAATCGCTAGCCCAAAGAAAAGAAAACTGTCCTACGCAACCTGACCCTACTGTATTCTTGTGAGAAGGAATCAAGGCACGGTATATTGAAATGGCTCATGTTTCATCGTTTCATTGTTGACAAATAAGAGGATTAAAAGCCACTAAGAGGCTCATGCGCTCACACTCTTGTGTAATTGTCAGGAAGTTACAGGAGCGACAAATCGTTTTTCCTAATGGGACACAACTCAACCGTGGAAACGACTTTTGTTGGCCATCGAACGTTTTTCATGCGTAGCTTGTCAAGAACTTCGTTGAATGAAGAAGACAAACAAACTTTGATTTTATTATCAAAATCACCTATTACTGCGTAAGAATCCAGTCGCTTGGAGACAGTGGGTTTATAAACTGAAATACGCGCGTTAGAGCTGTAAAGTTTGCTGACTGTACTATATTGCTAAGCTCGATAGAGCCGAGAAACCCTGTCGCCTAAGAGCTCGGGGCATTGTTTCGCGTTTTTATCAGCACTAGCGGGCTTGATTAGATAATTGATGAACTGTGACTAGTAAAGACATTATCAATATTGGGCTATCTTAGAATCTTTGTAAAGACACGCGCTTGTCAGGTGGAAAAAAAATCGGGCGACCTTGACTTCGAACTTCCGGACAAAAGTCCAAAATGATTTTCGCTCGAAGTTGCTCTGGATGTAGTTCGCGGGCGAACTTTTCCATGTTGTTTTCTTTGAGCAAAATCTGATATCTTCCCGTTGATCGATGCCGTGACAAAACCACAAACATTTCGCGCTCTTTATGACAAAAAGTCTTTCAAATGCAAATTTTTAGAGCGCTTATAATGATTTGTATTGACACGACGAAAATAGAAGCCTATTTAGTGAGGTGCAATTTGTTTGGTTCCCGCTTCGAAAGAACACAGCTGAATAACGCGATCATCACGGAATCGTGAAAGTTCAAGTTGTTTTCTTTCGTGTCTGATGAGCCTAAATTCAAATTCAAAACTCGCCTGGCTTTGTTATGAAAAAACAATAACGCAACTTCGTACACAAACTAAATGCATCGCGCCCCGTTAATTTATAATTTAATCGAACTGGAGCAATATTCAGTAAACTCTTGTAAAATATCACACACTTGTAAATAGTAAGTCATGGAAAGTCATTTGTAAATGTGTAAATAGTAAATGATATTTCTACTTCGCTAAAATAGCGACAGATTTGTAAAGTAATAATTTAACCCGAAGTCTATTTACATGTACGTCGCTTTGAATTGCATCAGTTCCTCGACGTACATTTTTACAAAAATCTTTTATATTTATAATAAAAGAGCTTACAACGAGAAAATTATGATTGTGTAATGTTCGTACATTTTATATAACCCGTTTCAGAAACGAGATGCTTTCTGTGGCCTATTGTTATGAAAATATGGGATGGATTAGCTGGATATTTTTTTCTGTTTTTAATCGGAGTTCATTTTCCTTTGCATAAATTATTTTTTCCAGCGTTGATAGAACAATCGTTCATTGTCTTTTTTTTTCATGATTCCATCTGTCTTTAACAGGATGTAATCTGTCTAAAACATAACCTCCGCACGCTCCAAAAATAACAATTGATATCAAGTGCCCCTTTCAACCCCCCCCCCCCCCCCCCCCCCCCCCCCCCCCCCCCCCCCCCCCCCCCCCCCCCCCCCCCCCCCCCCCCCCCCCCCCCCCCCACCCCCCCCCCCCCCCCCCCCCCCCCCCCCCCCCCCCCCCGAACTAAAGTACGGCTTTTCAACGCTGATTTCTGTCAAAAAAATGTATGTTAAAATTATTTGCTAAACGAAGCCTCAGGGAAGGGACAAAAATAAAGTAAATTGATACGGAAACCAAGACAGGGAGCTTTGATCAGGTCTCTATTTCGATTATTTTAGATTGAAATGTGCCTAGTCAGCAGTTGAATTCCTCGACTTCCCATTGTTCTATTGTTTCGTTGCGTTGGCTAAAATAATGATTATTGTTAGGACCGCTGGTGACATTGGTTAGACTGACCCTGTGGGGTTTTGCGGTTTTCCCGCAAGGCAAAAATAGGGTCGAAGTCCCAAATGGAAATGGAGTTTCCTTTTTATTTTGTGACCATTGAAATGAAAGCTACTGAGCAGCACTTTCCCGTTGTCCTGTTTATTGTGCTGTACAAGGTGCTTTTAACGTTCGAGTCTGTGGATGAAAACCATTCAAATGAAAGCCAGCACTACTGAGCAGTACTTATCTATGGTGCTGTTTACAGTGTTTATTATGCTGAATAAGGTGGCTAAAACGTTTGAGTCTGGATGAAATCCTACAGTGTGACCATTCAAATGAAAGCTATTGAGCAGTACTTTCCTGTGGTACTGTTTATTATGCTGTACAAGGTGGTTCTACTAGAACGGTCTGTGAATAAAATCGTACAGCGCGGTGTTGTTCGTTTGTTATTAATGCACCGATTTTGTCTGACACATTTTGAACTAAGCTCTCTTGGGTAACAGAGAATTAGAAACAAATTTGCAAGCAATTAGAATATGTCAGAGGGCAACAGATTGGCGGCCAGATTGCGAAAAAGCATAAGGGGCTTCCGCTATCCAACAAGATGAAGGCATGATATACTGTATAAACTGGTTTGATGAAGCATCATCGGAGAGAAATGCTCAGAATGGGACAGTCATATTAGGGTTGTGGGAAGAGGGTATTGTAAACAGAATGGACACATTGGGTGGAAATAATTTAATGCATGAAAAAGGCGTACAGTTTTACTGCTCTAACTAAATTCGTCGCTCTGATAAATATCAATATATGCTTATAGATATAGATGACTTGTTATCATGTATAACTTGTCTAAACATGACCTGGCCAAATCAAATGTTATTAATGAACAGTCACATATTGTTCCCCAAATGTGGCTAATAACACGAAAGGCCCGATATTACTAAACATGAAAAGTCTTGTTTTCTTACGAAATATCGTATTCTAACGACGATTTTGACAAGCAGCTGATAAATAACTGTGTTAATACAATGAAATGCTAGTGTCTCTGCTGAGCTGAACAAAATCAGTTATAAATATAGAACGGTTGAATACGTCTTCTTCTACATACAGTATTCTAGTGTCAAACCTTTGCTCTTGTAATGTGTATTTGAATATTGAGATTGCGGTTGAAATCTTTTAAGTGCCGGCCGTTCAAATGGGAGCAAATGAGTAGTATATTGTCATCGAGTTAACCTTTCTGATTTCCAAGAGCAGTACCCAAGTTGAAATTTTTTAAAAACATCCCAAACTTTATTTTTGGAAATTACAGAAAACAAACGCCACAACATAAAAGTAAAATCTAAGAGCTAAGATAAGTACATACATGATGTCATGTAATGGTTTTATCCACAATCGTCAAAAACACAAAGTTAAACCTCAGCCTTCACGGATTGGCCATGGAATATTTCAAGACAAGCAAGGTGGTTGCAAAGTTAATGTACCAAGTGTATAGATAACAACCTAACGTGTGGTCACTCAGTGAAAGTGAACGTGAATGTGAAATGTATTGAGCAGTACTTTCCCAATGTATTACTCAGATTTTACGGTTAAAACTACCCTAGTGCAAAGGCCAGAATTTCCCATGCATTTTAATCAGATTAATTTGCTCTTTAACTAGCCTATACAAGTTTTCGTTCAAAGAGGGGAATAAAATCACTCCTTCTGAATATCTGAAAAAGGATTTTTATTCTTCAACTTCCTCTCATTTTTAACCCTTTAAGCCCCAGTACAGTGATCATCATCAATTTTCTCCTTGTAACATCAATGCTTAGTCAATCAGAGAGGTCGTGAGAATTAAGGATATGATCACCCGAGGTGAAATTATTTTAATATTTTAACAACTTCTCCCCACAACTTCTAAGAAACGCACAGGGACAAGAAAGGAGAATTTGTATTTTGATATTATTGGGATTAAAGTGTTAGTAGCACTGAGCATCATCAGGTTAGATCTCTTGACGTTCTGGCAAATTAATTTTTAATTCTTTAGTCGCCAAAGCCAAACCAAGGTTAATTTACTTAATTATAAGTAATTGACAAAGCGCCCAATTCCAAATGAAACTAAAGAGTTATTAAGCAGTGCATTTCTGCGGTACTGTTTATCACACTGTACAATCCTCGGTGAACATCCAAATAAAAGATATTGAGTGCCGCCTATTTTTACGACATGAAGCTTGTTTTCTGCTATTTTGCGAAATATGATTGGAGATTTTTCCCACATCTTTATGAATAACAAGTGTGGAACCACGAAAAGCTGAGCTTAAAAGCCATAATCCGATGCGAAAATAAACTATACGAGAGTCAGTGATATTAAACGCAGCAAAGGTCTCTCAAATTGACCGTGGGAATTGATAAATGTCAGTTGATCATGAAAGGTTTTGCTTTTTTGTAATAACGTGGTTACAAAAATGAGATTAAAAGCTTAAGCCCCTTAAGATAGCTCTTGACCCAGGCCTAACATGACTTTAAATTTAAAATAGACCGTGAGAAATTCTAATTGTGTACGATATACGTAGCTTGCCTCGAGAAACATGCGTTTCTACTGAATACACAGTCTCGTTAATTTTGGAGACATGAAGTGTTGTTCTAACTTTTGAGTCTGTCGACGAAATCCTATAGTGTGACCATTCAAATGAAACCTCTTCAGCAGTACTTTTGCATGGTACCATTTGTTCTAACTTTTGAGTCTGTTGATGAAATCCTATGGTGTGACCATTCAAATGAATCCTCTTCAGCAATACTTTTGCATGACACCATTCAGTGTTTTTCATTTGGATTTTTTTTTTGGATTTTTTTTTTTTCATTTGGATTTTTCATTTTGGATTTTTCTTGAAGTTTGATTTTTGGCACTCTTGACTCTAGTCGTACATGTAGTCGTAAAGCCAAGGGGACGCCTAAAGTCCAAACAGGGCAATTTAATTGCTATTCACGCAGGCTGCTTACTGATAAAGGGACTGAGCGAAATGAAAGGCCTTTTTTCGCTTTTTCTTTTGCCCTTGCTTAAAGGAAGAGCTATATTGGTTTGTTGGTAACTGATCAGTAAGGTTTCATCGATCAAACACTAGTTGTTTCGTCTTATAAATTATATCAAAAGTTGGATAAGTGCCACATGTATGCACGACCGCAGATAAATGTGAAAATAAAATGGTAACGGCTATAAATCGACTTGAACCGGGATTAGAGAAAACACAAAACTATTGCGAAAATTATTACAAGATATCAAGTGAAGTGTAGGTGGAAACTGTTTTCGTTTTACCGTGTAAACCCTTTGAATTTCAGAGTAAAACATTAAAAGTAGAGTATGTGGTTCCAACATTAAAGCCTTTGGATAAAATCCTAAAGTGTGAACATTCAAATGAAAGCTACTGAGCAGTACTTTCCTATGGTACTGTTTATTATGCTGTACAAGGTGGTTTTAACTTTTGAGTCTGTGGATGAAATCCTAAAGAGAGACCATTCAAATGAAAGCTAATGAGCAGTACTTTCCTGTGGTACTGTTTATTATGCTGTACAAGTTGGGTTTAACTTTTGAGTCTGTGGATGAAATCCTAAAGTGTGACCATTCAAATGAAAGCTAATGAGCAGTACTTTCCTGTGGTACTGTTTATTATGCTGTACAAGGTGGCTCTAACTTTTGAGTCTGTGGATAAAAACCTACAGTGTGACCATTCAAATGAAAGCTATTGAACAGTACTTTATTGTGGTGCTATTTGTTTTCAGTATTTTACGCGATGAAATTTTGTATTCATGAATGCTTATTTTGGCCGCTTTTGGCAGTGACAGGGTTGACTGAGTCATCGATCTTAACTAATGTAAACAAATCACTGACATCTCCGCAAGTGATCTGCTGACAACGTAATTGATGGTTCATAACCTTGGGTTACGTGATAATTGTGCCTTAGGACTTCCGTTTATTTATTTTTTTTTCTTTATTCGTATTTCATCCGCTTAACCTTTTCACTCCGATCCCAGAGTCATAATGGAGAAAAAAAAAAGTAATAACTTTTGAGTCTGTGAACGAAATCCTATGGTGTGACCATTCAAATGAAACCTCTTCAGCAGTACTTTGGCATGGTACCATTACCTTTTGAGTCTGTTGATGAAATCCTATGATGTGACCATTCAAATGAAACCTCTTCAGCAGTACTTTTGCATGGTACTATTTGTTCTAACTTTTGAGTCTGTTGATGAAATCCTATGATGTGACCATTCAAATGAAACCTCTTCAGCAGTACTTTTGCATGGTACCATTTGTTTTTCAGTATTTTACAAAATGAAACTTAAGATTTTTCTTGGTTTTTCTTGAGTTGAAGGGTTAACCAACTAATAAAAGAGATGTACGGAAGTGGCGAGAAAATATCATGATCGCATTAAAAAACGAGTTGATTTTTTAACGCCCACTTGCTTTTTTCTAGATTAAAATCAGCATGAAGGGAAGGAAACAGTCTAAAGCCTTGTTTTTATATAACGGCCGGAAAATACCAAACGATCGGCGATTTTGCTGTTTTCCGACCGTCCCAGATTTTGCCGATATGTCGGGAAAATCGCTGATCATCGAAGAATCTAGAAACGCTCCCAATTTTCCCGATTTGCCCCCCGACCATCCCACATGATTGGGGATGTCTGCGATTTCGTCTTTTCCTTAGTCGGCAAAATCTGAGACGGGCGGAAAACAGAAAAAAACCCGATCGTCTGGGTTTTTCCCGACATATGAAAATCAGTTTGGAAAATGTGTTTAAACTAAACCGGGTTTAAACCGTTATTTTTAACTCTCATTATCGCTGATTCAGCATCTATCTCTTCGATTTCGGTTTCATTTCAATTTTCAAGCCTAAAACCTTAAGTCACGTGTCCGTGACTGTACGTTTCCAATTGTCAGTTGTCTGAAAATGAAATCCAAAAGCTGTTCAAACGAAAGCTAGCGAGCAGAACTTTCTTTGCTTGTTTACCACGCTCGACAAAGTTGGTTCTATTAAGGGGGAATACACATGAATACCTGAATGGAAGAGTTTTTAAGATGTTTTTAAATCAGTTTTCAAAGACCATTAAACAGTTGATGCCCACGCAAGAGCACACCAGGTTGAAGGCCAACTTTTTGGTGTCAATCTACTAATTATTAACTCCATGTTCTAATTTTAGAACTTCATTAAATCGTTATTATTTTCCCGTTTCTTTTCCTCTCAAACACACACCTAAAAATCACTTAAAAAATTCACAAAGCATTATATAACATTCATCTACAAAGCTATGATGGCATTTTGGATTCCTTGAAAAGTTAACGAGATAATTCCATAAAACCAATTTCAAGTTCACGTAGCGGAAAATGGAATTAAGATATATTCCCCGCTTAGATTTATGTTCCGTGAATGACATCTTGAAGTACAACCATTCAAATAAAAGCTACTGAGCAGAACTTTCCTGCGTGCGCAATTCACAAAACTGACTGAAAAACAAAACATTTTACTCAATTTTAATAGCGATGGGTGAATTTTCGATGGATTTCTTATTTCAAATTTACATGTATCAAGTAAAACATCGCAAAAACGAGTAGTCAACAGTACCAGTTGTCAACAAACTTGATCAGGGATCTTCGTGCATAGCAATCGACGTAAAAGCCTTTGCAATACTTTAATAATACGGACACAACGGAGGTAGACCCAGGTACCCGGTGTTCGTATTACCCCTGCAGAAATAGGGATTGTATGAACTATGAACTGTCGTTAATAAAGAGATGTCCGTATAACTGTAAGAGGGACGTTCGACTGTCTCGCATAATTTTTTTTGTTTTATTAAATGAGGTGATAAGGTAAATTGGCCACCGTTTAATAAGAGATTCAAAAGCTGGTGTATCGAGCGCTGGCCCTTCGTCGCAGTTAATTTAGAACCCCTTTGTACCACATAGATCACTGTTCAAGATCAGTGAAGCCTACTCATGAAATATTACTGAAAAATTGTCTCCCGGTCCCGCGCGAAAATTAGCGAAATGTGAAAATCACCAGTTCCATACTAGAAACAACGAAAGAGGGCACAAAATTAACAGGGCGGAAGTTATTGTCAAGATTTATACAAATATGCTGTCTAAAAGATTAAAACTGCTTTATTGACACAAAAATGAGAACCTGATTGAGATACAGTGTACGTGAAAATGGGAACTGAAACTCGATATAAACCAAACGCCCCTGGGGCGATTAATCAAGGAAACACGCTTCGTGGTGCGTGTCACTGACGTAACTTTGCACAGCTTTCCGACAAGTTAACCTTGGTAAAAAGAATGTTCTTGTCCACTGTTCAGCGAAATAACCCGCCACAACAAGTGGAACAGTTTAGATGAATACGTGATGTTGTGATGTGATAAAAGCCAAGGTGAACAAGACATAACATCCGAATAAAGATTATGCACTTGTCTCCGAAACGGATATAAGCGATGAAACTAAAACTGCCGTTTTTTGGAAAGTGCACACGTTTTTGGATAAGAAAGAGAATACTATATTGAAAAATTGCATTTCGCCAATTTATTTCGTGACCAGACGAAACTGACGCACGTGCAGAAGTAAACAAAAAGACTAAGTTTTTTATAAATAAATTATATTAACCTTGGCAGAGCATGGAACGTTTTTTTTTTCAAAACACTTCAAGCAGTAAAATTAATAAAAAAAAAAAAATCCCTTCCGGAGGAAAACAAAAGCCTTATTCATCAGGCTTATAAATCGATATCGCCCATGTTTTTAAGATTTAATTGTTTTCCGAAACTAAAATATAAACATTCACGTACACTTGCATGAGGTAAGCCTGCAGGTCTTCGGGGTT